>CM037450.1:42039505-42108711 GCA_020976825.1 Odocoileus hemionus
CATATTAATTTTTGGATATCTCCCAAAAAGCTTTCATGACAACACAACAATTATCCCTGACATCCAAAACTATATTTGACATCACAGCCACTGTATCTGTGATACACGATGAACCCACACATCTGTATTGTTTTCATGTTTGTGACTTTACAACGGGTTTGGAAGCATCATTTGGGCACACGTAGGACACAAAAACCACTCTACATGACTCCAATTAAAATTTATGACTGAATGATGTATTTTTGACATCGCAACCACTGCATTCACCCAAACATAATCCCCTATATAATCACTCCACAGTTTAGACTTACCCCATCCCTTGACACCCAGCCCTTATCTGAAAACACCCCACCCCATGCTTGTGAATTCAATCCACTTATTTGACATCTAGCACACAGTGTTAAAAGGCAATAAAATCATTATATTGACATCACCCCCCTTCATATCTGTATTTTGGTGACACACCCACTGTATCGTGAATAACACACACTGAGTGGGGACATCAACATATATATGATGCACAATTTGCCTAAACCCCATCAAAGCAATGCTTTAATGACACAAATCCTTTTTCATACACAAAGCATCTATCTCACATCACCCCCAAAACTGACACACCCCCACTGTATCTGTGTCATCACACCCAGATTATTGATCAAACAACCCCCATTTTTGTAGATATCCCCCCAAATATGTTACTCATATGAACTTCATTGACACCCAATCCACCTTTATGATGTCACACTGCTCTATGACATCAAATCCACGATTCAAGTCACAACCGTTACCTGGCACAAATGTAAGTACTGCTTCATTACTATGTGAAAAAGATTTTACCATACCTAAATATGTGTGACATCAAACCCACTGTAAGTAGAACAATGAATTAAAATTTGACATCACACCCACCTTTATGAATCACAAAATGTATTCAGACATCAACCCACTCTTTCATGACATCACACTACTTGGATTCATACACTCTCCTTGTGATACCAGTCCTGTATCTATTACAAGACACTCTACTATGTTTACAACATCATACTCAGTATATTTGAACATCTCACATGTGTATGAATGACAACACAACCACTGTATCTGACATCACACCTACTGTGGCCTATGTATATCACGAACCCACCTATTTGATGATATCACAAACTATATATGTCTGAAATCACAACCCACTTCATGTAGGACAACCATAGGCACTCTATAGTACATCACATCCACGTCTTATGACATCAATACCATTGTTGATGTCATGAGCACCCACTATTTTATGACATCATATCCACTATAATGATGTTCACACACACTGTGTAGAAGACAACACAAGCTCTATATCTACTTAAACCCATTCTATCTGCCCATCTACATCCACAAATATGTCATCACACCAGCTCTGGTGGGAAGACAACACATCAACTATAGTAAGACATCACAGGTGGGCATATGTATGCCCTTCCTATGACTATACATGACAATCATATCCACACTTTTAATGACAAGATTCCTAAGCATTTTATGACATCACAGGCACCGAATACATGATAATTCATTTGCATATACATGACATGTCATCTAACTGTGTGTGATAATCACATTCACTATTTACGTGTGACTTCTCTCAGTGACTGGTTTCTATGGACATCACACACATCTAACGTTTGTGACTTATCTCCTTTATATGGGCATCACTCACAAGTGTGTGATGACAACACAACCATTGTCTTGTTACTTCACAGCCACCTATGTGTGATATCACACCCACGGTATTTGTATGGTCAATCACACCGAGGTGGTATCCATTTTATTATCAAACACAGTTGTATGGATGACATCAACTCCACTATAGGTTATGAAATCAAAATGTAATATATATGAACCATCACCATCCACGACTTGTATGACATCACCACCACTTTATTTATGACAGATCAAGTACATCTCTATCATGACATTCACACACCACTTATTATCATGACCTCACGTCCATGTAAATGTGGTCATCACACCCAATCTATTGAATGGTATCACAGCAATATATGTATGATATCACATCCAGTATATGAGTGACACTCATATCCACTATATTTATGACATCATACCAAGTATGTATGACATCACAACACTCTGTGTTGAGGACACCCACACTCGGCATATGTATGATATGACATCATTTGCACTACAGATGACATCAACATCCACTCTAATCACAACAAGCTACAGTATTCTATGATGTCACATCCACTTCAGGCATGACATACAGCCCACTGTATCAAATAGTGCCACCCAATCTATCTTTGTCATCTCACAACCTCTCCAATGATGTCACGACCCCACTATAAAATGTGATGTCATATGTACTATATATAACATCACATCCCCTTGGCTTAATGTCATCACACTACTAGTACTGTAATGACGTGCAACAACCCCTATATATGAAATCCATAACTACCAGTATGCAGGGCAACATATTACACTTCATACATTTTGACGTCACACACTCACTAATCTGTGTCAGTCACAGCCACTTTGTTTAACAAACATTAACACCCACCTCTTTGTAAGACATTCCACACTAGGCTATGTGTGGTGCATCTTTTGCCCTACTGCAGACTTCACATGTCCTCACATTATGACATCAACAACACCATTTTTAGACATCTACACACATTCTAGAATTGAACATCGTATCCACTGAATCTCTCTCTATCACATCCATTCTATTGATGATATCACACCAACGGTATTTATGAGACCTCATCCAATATATATGATGACATCATATCCATTGTATAAAACATCATAATTCACTATATTTGTAACATCACAGCCACCTGTATCTTGTGTCTCACACCCACTCCTTTCATGACTTATCACACCCTTTGTATGTATGACATGACACCCATATATGTATTAACAGCATATACATCTATAACTAAGGCATCACATCCACATTTTATGACATCACATCACATTATTTATACGACATACATGCACTGTACTCATAACATCACTCCCACTATATCTGAACATTGCATCAACAGTTTATCTGATGTCATCACAACCACTCCCTATTTATGATCTACCAATCAACTGTATCTTTTAACATCACACCCACTGTATTTATAAGATCTTAGGACACTAATACATAATGTGACACCAACGCGGCTTATGTCCATCACCACATCTGTACTTATTACAGCGGGGGTATATTATGGCATCGTTTTGCACTATAGAAGACATCCACATCCCTCGACATTATGACATTCAAAACACCGTTTTTTATGATATCACACACCCACTATATTTAACATCGTTTCCACTGCCACAATATGTATGGAACATCATATTAACTTCATATGATATCCTCATTCCACTCCTTATGATTATCACACGGCCTCGATGATTTCACACCCACTGTATTCTATTCTATTGTTTGTTGATGGAGAAGGGAATGGGCAAACCACTTCAATATTCTTGTTTGAGAATCCCATGAGCAGTATGAAAAGCACAAAGATATGATACTGAAAGATGAAACTCCCAAGGTCAGTAGGCGCTTAATAGGCTAATGGAGAGAAATAACTCCAGAAAGAATGAAGAGATGTGCCAAATGCAGAAACAACCCCAGTTCTGGGATGTGACTGATGATGGGAGTAAAGTCTGATGTGATGAAAAGAACAGTATGTATAGGAACCTGGAATGTTAGGTCCATGAATCAAGGTAAATTGAAAGTGGTCAAACAGCAGATGGCAAGTGTGGACATTGACATTTTAGTGGATCGGTGAACTAAAATGTACTGGAATGGTATGAATTTAATTCAAATGACCATTTACATTCTACTACTGTGGCAAGAATCCCTTAGTAAGAAATGGAGTAGCCATCATAGTCATCATAGTCAGCAAAAGAGTCTGAAATGGTGTGCTTGGGTGCAATCTGAAAAACGACAGAGTGATTTTAAGGACAGGAACATAAAGGCCACAACAGATGGCCATGGTCAAGTCTGTGTGGTAGACGACATGCTGTGAGCACCAGTTCGTCCTGGTCATCTCTGTGTGCCCAGCCTGAGATGCTGAGCCTGTTGGGCTGTGAGTCCCCGTGAAGGCAGCTGTGTCATCACATCCTGTACTGTGTTTGTGGGTGTGGACAGTAGGGCCAGGATGATGCCTGAGTCTGTCAAACCAGCTCCAGCCCCTTTGCCAAATTTAATGTCTTGTGGTCACAGTGTCTTGATCTCCTTGGCCAAAGCTGAGGGACCCCTCTCATTAGGATTTTGCTCCTGGAAATTAGATAAACGCTGAGATTCTTAGGAAGCTGTTACCTATTCCTCCTTAAACAGGGGCAGTTTTCTTTGGCCTAGCAGAGTGAGCACTGGATACACTCACACATGCACACTCACACGTGACATTTAATAAGGGACTGTGGGTTGGGATCAGAAGAGGGACAGATATGAGGAAGGGGTCATAAGAATAATATTTACAGGTGTTGGAGGCACTGATTGCCTGAGGGACACGACTCCCACATGTTCTAGTTCTTGTCCCACCTATGTCTGAGGACATCCCTAGAAGTGTCCATGCGAGGCATCAATCCTGGTGTGCAGGCGGGGACACCGACAGGCTATGAGAGACAGGGACTCATCCAGGATGGAGAACAGGTAGGAAATGGGAGGTGGAGTCTGGGGCTCAGGTTTTGTCAACTCAGAGCTGCACACATAGCCTGCCTGGAGCTGTGTGGAAGGCCTGTGTGGTGCAAACTGTGTGATGCCCAGGTCTGCATGTGATGTGGGATGAGCGGTTCAGGATCCGAGTGGGCTATGTGCAGGTGTGTTCAAGTGTAATCCAAGGAAGGGACCTCCGGGTGGTAAAAGTCACTTTTCTAACAGCAGACCCTAACAGAACATCGGACCCCCCTTGTATCCAGGCATGCACCTTCTAGCAACAGCGCCACAGCCAGTTGGGCTCACTTGGCTGGAGAGTCTTCATACAGCAAGATATTCTCCAGCTGTGTCTCGACCTGACCATGGCTTCTGCTTCAGGAAATCCTGGAGGGAGAGATTTTCCAGAATTGTTTCATGGCAGTTCAGGTAAGTGGTCCAACCTGAGAAGCCTCTGGTTACTTTACCCGGAGGTCACCTAAGGTAAATCACAGTCAACCTAGAGCTTGCTATCACCCAAGGCCTGGCCGCCACAGGGAGCCCTCCCTGGGCAGCGCCATCTGCCGTCATCTCCATGTGTGGAGAAGTAGGGACTTGGAGGTGAGGTTCTCCCTCTAGGCAGGAGCGGGGTAGGTGGGTCACGTGGTGACTTGGGGGTCCCTGTCACGGTCACACCTGAAGACAGGCTGAGCACGTGGGGATGCAGGATCCCTGCGGTGCTCTGCTCTGTGCCTGGTGGGTCGACCCAAGGCTGGCAGGTGGTCGGGTTGTCTGTTGTTCTCGGTGGAGGTCTGTTGCAGGAGAGTGGGTGGGTGTGTGTCTGAAGGGGAGATGTCTGTAGGTCTGAGAAGAACTCCAGGCAGCTGACTGGTGCCCTGAGACTTTCTGCCCCGGCTGCCAGGCACTGTGTTCACAGGGCTCCTCACGGGACTGCAGACAGGCAAATGATCCCCCACCCAGCAGGCTTTCCCACCCTTTTCCTGCAGGTCCCCATGGGTGGCTATCATCTCTCTATTCTCTGTTGTGGTCCCAGGGCCTATATCAGGGGCTCAACCATCACTCTCTGAAATTCTCACTTGGAAAGTGATGTATTGTGTCATAGTCAAGACAATGATTTCCACTAGACGGCTCCCCCCAAACATTGAGACTTTGCAGAACTTTGGTTTACTCTCATAGCAAGACTGTGAAGGTGGCAACTGATTGTTGGCGGCCTCTTTTGGCAGACAGACCCTGCAGTGCTCCTGCTATTTCTCACAGGCCACCAGAGGGCAGTGTGTGCTGCTTATGGCAAACACTGCAAGGAGATCCAACTAGTCAATCCTAAAGGCAATCAATCCTGAATATTCATTGGAAGGACTGATGCTGAAGTGGGAAACTCCAATACTTGGCCACCTGATGCGAAGAACCAACTTATTTTGGAAAAGACCCTGATGCTAGGGAAGATTGAAGGCGGAGGAGGAGAAGGGGACAGACAGAGGATTAGATGGCTGGATGGCATCCCCGACTCAATGGACATGAGTTTGGTAGCATCCGGGAGTTGGTGGTTTGGACAGGGGAAGCCTGGTGTGCTGCAGTCCATGGGGTTGCCAAGAGTCAGACATGATTGAGCCACTGAGGCTGACTGACTGGCCCCATTCAAAAGAGTCCTTTTCAAGTTAAACTTTCCTCAGAACATGTTTGATAAACTTAAGAGAATTTCTTTAAAATATATTGACATGCTTTTCATCTCCATTTCATTTGGAAACTAGTGAAAAGCCATTACAATAACACATGTAAGGTGAGCCACTGTTTGAAGGGTTGTCCCTTGTGACACATATATGTGGCTGTAGTCGCTCAGTCAAGTCCAAGTCTTTGTGATCCCATGGACTACAGAGACCAGCCTGCTCTGTCCATGGGATTTTTCCTGGCAAGAATACTGGAGATAGTTGCCATTTCCCTACTCCAGAGGCATCTTCTCGACCCAAGGACAGAACCTGTATATCTCACTGTATTCCTGCATGGCAGGGGTGGGTTCTTACCACTGCACCAGCTGGATATCGATGGGTAAAATTCTGTGCCAGCCCCTTTGTTTCTTCTTCTCTCCCCCTCATCCATCTATAGGTAACTATCTCTCTGAAATGTCCTTTGGAAAATCTATGTAACATTATCAGAGATATTTTTCAATCATGTGATCCTTCCTTGTGCTGTCAGTGTTTGTGCGTAGCAAATCATCTGCTCCTATGACACTGGTGTATGTCCCTGACCCCTGGGAGACAGTGTTCAGGTGGGCAGTAGGTCTCAGTGGGAGTCAGTCCAGGGGGAGGTCTGCCTCAGCACAGCCAAGGCCAGCCCACATTGTCGTTCTATCCCCAAATAAACACTGAGAATGCTTACCCTCCCTCCACCATTCATGCACCCCACCCCAGGGAACTTGGCTAAAATCCTGTATATGCTGAGAAGCATCAGTCAAACAGATGAACAGTGGTTATAAAAATTGTGAGAAGAGATGAGGTTCTGTTTTTCAGTTCTTATATTTATGTGTCTTGATTCACTGTTTTATTTTTTTTCATTTATTTTTATTAGTTAGAGGCTAATTACTTTACAGCAATTGCAGTGGTTTTTGTCATACAATGAAATGAATAAGCCATGGATTTACACGTATTCCCCATCCTGATCCCCCCTCCCACCGCCCTCTCCTCCCCAATCCTCTGGGTCTTCCCAGTGCACCAGGCCCCAAGCACTTGTCTCATGCACCCAACCTGAGGCTGGTGATCTGTTTTTCACCCTAGATAATATACGTGTTTCAATGCTGTTCTCTTGAGAACAATGCCAGCCCTCGCCTTCTCCCACATGGTCCACAAGTCTGTTCTATATATCTGAGCCCTCTTTTTCTGTTTTTGCATATACGGTTATCATTGTTTTATTACTTTAAATTTTAATTGTAATATCATTCTTTACAGTGCTGTTAGTTTCTGCTGTGCAGCAAAGTGAATCAGATTTATATATTATATATCTATATATATATTATAGATAGATATGATAGATAGATTATAGATTCCGATAGATAGATAGTATATATATACCCTATTTTTTTAGATTCTATTCCCATGTAGGAATTACAAAGTATTGAATAGAGTTCCCTGTGCTCTCCAGTAGATCTTTATCTATTTATAAGTATAGTAGAGTGTATTTGTAAATCCTAATTTATCCTTCACCCTTCTTTGGTAACCATATGTTTGTTCTCTGACATCTGAGAACTCTATTTCCGTAAATATTTTTATATGTACCATTCTTTAAGATTCCATATGTAAGTGACATCATATGATATTTGTCTTTCTATATCAGACTTCACTCAGTATGACACAGTCTCTACGTTCATCCATGTTGCACACATAGCATTATTTTGTTGGGTTTTTAAGAGTCGGTAATATTCCATTGCAAAATATGAGCCACATATTCTTTATCTATTCCTCCATTGAGGAACATTTAGTTGCTTCCATCTTCTGGCTATTGTAAATAGTGCTGCAACAGACATTCGGGAACATGTATTTTTTCCCCAAACTATGGTTTTCCTCTGGATATATGCCCAAGAGTAAGATTACTATATCATATGGCAACTCTTATTTTTAGTCTTCTAGAACCTTCATACTGTCAGACACAACTGAGCGACTGAACTGAACTGATACTGTTTTCCATAGTGGCTGTACCAATCTATATTCTCACCAACAATGTACGAGGCTTCCCTTTTCTCCACAGCATCTCCAGCATTTATTGTTTGTAGATTATTTTTTTGATGATGGCCATTCTGACTGGTATGAGCTAATGCCGCATTGTAGTTTTTTGAATTGTATTTCTCTAATAATTAGTGATGTTCAGTGTCTTTTCATGTTCCTCTTGGCTACCTGTATGCCTTCCTTGGAGAAATGTGTATTTAGATCTTCCACCGATTTTTTGATTTGGTATTAGTTTTTTTTTAATATTGAGCTGCACGAGCTGCTGCATATTTTAAAGATTAATCCCCTGTGGTCACATTCATTTGCAGATATTTTTTATTCCTTTCTGTGGGCTCTTTTCATTGTGGGAGAACACTCTCTCCCAGGGGTCAGTTTTTAAGTTTGATTAGGCTGCATTTTTTTATTTTGTTTTATTTTCATCACCCTAGAAAGTGGCTTAGAGAAGATCTTTTCTGCGATTTATGTAAGAGAGTGTTCTGCCTATATTTTCTCTATTTTATAGTGCCTAGTCTTACATTTAGATCTTTAATCCATTTTGAGTTTATTTTTATGTGTAGTCTTAGAGATTGTTCCTGATTTTATTCTTTTACATGAAACTGTCCAGTTTTCCCAGCACCACTTATTGAAGAGACTATCTTTTCTCCATTGTATATTCTTGTCTCTCTTGTCATAGATAAGGTGAAAACAGGTGTGTAGGCTTATCTCTGGATATGTCTCTTGATTCATTTTCCAGTTAGCCTTTATAAATCTTGTTTACACAGCTCCAGCCACATCATGAGAAATGCTGGGCTGGATGAAACACAAAGCTGGAATCAAGATTGCTGGGAGAAATATCAATAACCTCAGACATACAGATGACACCACACCTATGAGGAGAAAGAGAAAAACTAAAGAGCCTCTTGATGAAAGTCAAAGAGGAGCGTGAAAAAGTGGCTTAAAAGCTCAACATTCAGGAGACTAATATCACGGCATCTGGTCCCATCACTTCATGGCAAAAATAGATGGGGACAGAGTGACACACTATATTTTGGGCCTCCAAAATCCCTGCAGATGGTGACTGCGGCCATGAAATTAAAAGACGCTTGCTCCTTTGAAGAAAAGTTATGACCAACCCTAGACAGCCATATTAAAAAGCAGAGACATTTACTTTCCAAAAAAGATCCATGTAGTCAAAGCTGTGGTTTTTCCAGTAATCATGTATGGATGTGAGAGTTGGACTATAAAGAAAGCTGACCACTGGAGAATTGATGCTTTTGAACTGTGGGTGTTGAAGAAGACTTTTGAGAGTCCCTTGGACTGCAAGGAGATCCAACCAGTCCATTCTAAAGGCAATCAGTTCTGAATATTTGGTGGAAGGACTGATGCCGAAGCTGAAACTCCAATACTTTGGCCACCTGATGTGAAGAGCTGCCCACATTTGAAAAGACCCTGATGCAGGGAAAGATTGGTGATGGGAGGAGAAGGAATCAACAGAGATGAAGATGGTTGGATGGCATCACCAACACACAATGGACATGAGTTTGAGACAACTCTGAGAGTTAGTGATGAACAGGAAGTCTGGCATGCTGCAGTCCACAGAGTCACAAAGAGTCGGACACGACTGAGTGACTGAGCTGAACTGAGCCTCATTCCTTGGCATATGGATGTGAAGTTCTCCCAGCACCGTTTTGAGAAATACTGTCCTTTCCCCCATTGAATGATCTTACCACATTTGTCAAAATCATTTGACAATATGTGTGAAGGTTTTGCTGGGCTCAGAATTAATTTTCCATTTGATTTATAATTTTATCTTTTATGACAGTACCAAACTGTTGTGACTACTGAAACTTTGTGATCATGTTTGAAATCAAGAGGAATGTGTGCCATCACACATTGCTTTTCTTGCTCAAAATTGGTTGGCAATTTGGATATTAATTAGGTATTAATTAGTGAATTTTAATTAGTTCAGTAGTGAATTTTAGGATAGGTTTTTTTATTTTAGATGGGTTTTTTGTTTCTGTGAGGTTTTTGATAGGGATTTGAATTACAATTGTATATTACAAGCCTGATATTCGAAAAAAAATCTTAACAGTGGTAAATCTTCTAATCCATGAAAATGGAATTTGTGTCATACACTTTATTTGTAGCATTTGAAAGGTTTCACTGTGCAAATCTTCACCTCCTGAGTTAACTACTCAGTGCTGTGCTTAGTTGCTCAGTCATGTCCGACTCTTTGCAATGCCATGGACTCTAGCCCCGCCAGGGTCCTCTGTCCATGGGATACTCCAGGCGAGAATACTGGAGTGGGTGGCCAGCCCTCCTCCAGGGGATCTTCCCAGCCCAGGGATCAAACTCAGGTCTCGCCCGCATTGCAGGCGGATTCTTTACCATCTCTGAGCCCCCAGGGAAACTCAGTAATTTATTCTTCTGATGTATTTGTAAATGCGGTCGTTTTCTTCATTTCCTTTCCAAACTGAATTCCTATTACTCTACAGAAATACAAGTGAATTTCAGTGTTCATTTTTGTACCATGTTACTTTGCTGAATTCATTTATTTTTATAACATTTTTTGGCGTCCTTAGGATTTCTACTTATGAAATCATGTCACATGTGAACATAGATAATTCTACTTCCATTTTTCATATTTGAATGTTGGCGATTTATGCATTCATTCAACTTATTTTGTTACATGTCTTTGCTGACAGCCATGTCTAAAACTACAAGTACTGTTGCTTTAGAAAGTGGTAAAACCCGGTATTCTCACATGCTCCATGAAGTCAAAAGGAAAGATTTTCATTGTTTCACTAATGACTGTGAGATGTTGGCTATGGGTTTTACATGTATGGCATTATTATGTCATGATAATTTCCCTCAAATGTAATTTGTCAGGTGATTTTAGCATGAAAAGGTGTTAAATTTTTTCAACTCTTTCTTCTATTAACTGACATGAACATGTTTTTTCCCCTTTATTCTGTTAACGTGTGTGCTATCCAGATGCATTTTCCTAGGTGGAAGCATTCTTGCATTCGAAAAATAAATCCCACTAGTTCATATGTATAATTCTTATTATATGCTGCTGCTGCTGCTGCTAAGTCGCTTCAGTCGTGTCCAAGTCTGTGCGACCCCATAGATGGCAGCCCACCAGGCTCTGCCGTCCCTGGGATTCTCCAGGCAAGAACACTGGAGTGGGTTGTCATAGATAGCTATAAATGATTATTATCTAAAAAGATATATATGCACTTCCAACTTCTGCTCAGGCTTCCAGAATCCTGGTAGGGTGGCAGGTGATGGCCAGGACATAGCACTGAACCACAGAGATTTATGCTTCTTATTAGTCATTGATGACTGATACTACTGCTCCATGAGTGTTGTTTCACACAGTCAATGACTGTCTGACTTAGACCTGCATCCACCCATCTCCTGCCTCTGTTTCTCACCCTCTACTCCTTCCTTCTGAGATTCACTCACTTCTTCCTTAAATACACCCTTCCTCATTCTCAGTGAGAGCCTAAGAGAGGCAAACACTTGTAGTCTTTTTCATCTGAAAATATTATTAATTCGTTTTTATTCCTGAGTGATAGTTTGTG
Source organism: Odocoileus hemionus (assembly GCA_020976825.1). NCBI lineage: Eukaryota > Metazoa > Chordata > Mammalia > Artiodactyla > Cervidae > Odocoileus > Odocoileus hemionus. Next base: position 42,051,448 of record CM037450.1, read on the forward strand.
TGTTAGTAGCTCAATCATGTCTGACTCTTTGCGACCTCATGAACTGTAGCTCAGCAGGCTCTTCTGTCCATGGAATTCTCCTGTAGGTTGCCATTTCCTTCTCCAGGGGATCTTCCCAACCCAGGGATTAAAGCTGGGTCTCCTGCATTGCAGGCAGGTAGTTTAGAATGAAAAATTCAGACTGTTTCTGCACAAGAAACCACAGAGCCCCATAGGGCCACCAGAGGGCACTGTCAGACTTAGACCTGCATCCACCCATCTTCTGCCTCTGTGTTTTTCTGCTAATGACAAACACACTGTCATGTTTAAAAGGGCCCTTTCCTATTTAGTCTTCATCAGGAAGTGGCAACGGATTCCAGTATTCCTGCCTGGAGAATTCCGTGGACAGAGGAGCTTGGTGGGCTACAGCCCATGGGGTCACAAAGAGTCGGACATGACTGAGTGACACACACACACACACACACACACAGAACATGTTTTGGAAAAAGTCAAATCCAGGACAAGTAAAAATGCAAGGTGAGCCAGTCACTGGAAGTTTTCCCTTGTGACACATTAAAAGATTTAAAGTCTGTGTCTAAACCCCCTATCTCTGTCCACCTCTGTCCCCTCCTTTCTTCATTCATCTATAAACATCTGTCTATGAAAAATTTTCACAATCTATGTAATGTGTGAGGGATATTTTTTCAATCATGTTGCCCCTTCTTTCTGATGTGAATCTTTGGGTGGCACTCTGTTTATGAGATCTAATCCCTTAAATCTGTTTGTCACTACCACTGTATAATTGTGAGGGATTTGATTGTAGGTCATATCTGAATGGTCTAGTGGTTTTCTCTAATTTCTTGAATTTAAGCCTGAACTTTGCAATAGGAGCTCATGATCTGAGCCACAGTCAGCTCCCAGTCTTGTTTTTGCTGACTATGTAGAGCTTCTCCGTCTTCAGCTGCAAAGAATATAATCAATCTGATTTTCGTATTGACCCACCTGGTGATGTCCATGGATAGAGACATCTCTTGTGTTGTAGTTAAAGGGTGTTTTCTATGACCAGCATGTTATCTTGACAAAACTCTGTTAGTCTTGGCCCTGCTTCATTTTGCACTACAAGGCCAAACATGCCTATTATTCTGGGTATCACTTGAATTCCTCCTTTTGCATTCCAATCCTGTATGATGAAAATGACATCTTTTCCTTTCCTTTTTTTTTTTTTTTTTTTGGTTTTAGTTCTAGGAGGTCTTGTAGGTCTTCATAGAACCGGTCCACTTCAGCATCTTTGACAGTAGTGTTTGGGGCATAGACTAGGATTACTGTGATATTGAATGGTTGTCTTGGAAATGAACAGAGATCATTCTGCGTTTTATGAGACTGCACCCAAGTGCTGCATTTTAGGACTCTCTTGTTGACTACAAGGCCTACTCCATTTCTTCTAAGGGATTCTTGCCCACAGTAGTAGATATAATGGTCATCTGAATTAAATTCCCCCATTCAGTCCATTTTAGTTCACTGATTCCTAAGATGTCGATGTTCACTCTTGCCATCTTCTGCTTGACCACATCCAATTTACCTTGATTCATGACCTAACATTTCAGGTTCCTAATGCAATACTGTTCTTTACTGCGTGGGACTTTACTTTCACCACCAGACACATTCACAACTGAGCATCATTTCTGCTTTGGCCCAGCCACTTCTTTCTCTCTGGAGCTGTTAGGAGTTACCCTCTACTCTTCCCCATTTAGCATACTGGATGCCTTCTGACCTGGGGGGCTCATCTTGCAGTGTCATATCTTTTTGCCTTTTCTTACAGTTTTATGGTGTTCTCCAGACAAGAATACTGAAGTTGGTTGCCATTTCATCTCCCTTAGTGGACCACTTTTTGTCAGCACTCTTCATTATGATCCATCCATCTTGGGTGACTCTGTATATCATGGCTGATGGCTTCGTGAGTTGTGAAAACCCCTTCATCACTACAAGGCTGTGATCCATGCCAGTACCAAACTGTTTGATTACTATAGCTTTGCAGTAAGTTTTGAAATCAGTAACAGTATTCTCCCATATTACATTTTCTTCTTGTGATTGTTTGGCTATTTTGGGTATATTAGTTGTAAAGTGTTTTAGGATAGGCATTTGGGTTTAGGGTGGAGTTTTGATCAGGATTGCATTGGAATTGTAAATTGCAATGGTTAGTATTGAGATCTTAGCAAAAAGCCTTCCAGTGCATGAAAACAGGATTTGTGTCATTTAATGTCTTCACAAAGTTTGACATTTCACTGTGCAAGTCTTCACTTTTTTTGTTAAGTTAATCACTAAGTAGTTTATTCTTTCTGAAACAATTGTAAACAAAACTATTTTCTTAATTTCCTTTTCACTTTGATCATTAGTGTATAGCAATGCAACTGACTTTCAGCATTGACTTTGGTGAATGTTCTTGTTACTTTGCTGAATTAATTTATTTATAACATTACTTTTTGTGGCATACTTAGGATTTCTACATTTGAGATCATGTCATGGGGGGACATAGATAATTCTACCTCTTTTCAGATTGAAATGTCACTGATTTATCTGTCTGTCTGTATGTCTAACTTTCCTGACTGTTATGGCTAAGACTCTCAGTGCTGTGTTGCATAGAAGTGGCAAAACCTAGCATTCTTATGTGTTTCCTAATCTCAAAGGAAAAATTTTCAGTCTTCATCACTGGCTGTGATGTTGGCTGTGAGTTTCACTTGTCTGTGTGTAGTCAGTTGTGTCCAACTCTTCAGACCTTTTGCACTGTAGCCCACCAGGCTCCTCTGTCCATGGGACTCTCTAGTCAAGGATAGTGCAGAGTAGGTTGATGTTTCGTTCTCTAGAGGATCTTCCTGATCCAGGGATGGACCTCTGTCTCTTGCATCTTCTGCTTTGCAGGCAGATTCTTTACTGCTGAGCCATCAGGGACTTTAACTTTATGGGTGGTGGTTTCTTTCAAGTGTTATTTGTCAAGTTTTTTTTTTTAATCATGAAAAGGTTTTGAAGTTTCTAAATTTCTCTCTCTGCATTAATTGAGATCATGGTTTTTCGATGTGTTATGTGAATGTGGTGCATTGCTTGCTTGTTTGCTTGCTTGCTTGCTTAGGCGCTTCAGTCGTGTCCCAACTCTGTGCGACCCCCATGGACAGCAGCCCACCAGGCTCCTCTGTCCACAGGATTCTCTATGCATGAACACTGGAGTGGGTTGCCATTTCCTTCTCCAACGTGGTGCATTATACCAATGCATTTACTATGATGAAGTATTCTTGCATTCCAGGAGAAATTCCAGTTGTGTATATTGTACAATTCTTATTATATGAATTGATATAATGATTACATATATATGTATGAGGAGTGAGTACAATTTTACAGTAGTTTGAACATTCTTTGTCATTGCCCTTCTTTTGAATTGAAATGAACACTGACCTTTTCCAGTCCTGTGGCCACAGGTGAGTTTTGCTGATACATCGAGTGCAGCACTTTAACAGCACCGTCTTTTAGGATTTTGATTAGCTCAACTGAAATTTCCTCACCTCCACTAGCTTTGCTTGTAGTAAGCTTTCCTAAAGCCCACTTGACTTCACACTCCAGGATGTCTGGCTCTAGGTGAGTGCCTACACCATCGTTACCATGGTCATTAAGACTTTTTTCTATAGTTCTTTTGTGTATTCTTGCCACCTCTTCTTAATCTCTTCTGTTTCTATTACGTCTTTACATTTCTGTCTTTTATGGTGTTTTATTGTGTCCATTTTTGCATGAAATGTTCACTTAAATATCCAGTTTTCTTAAATATTATGCAGCCATTAAATTCACATTTTCTAAAATTACAAATGGATGGAGTAACTACACTCATATTAAGTGAAAAAGAGACCAGTAAGGTAAGGTAATTCCATTTTTTAGAATTCTGTGTAAATTTAGATGCAATCATATATATATGTTGAATGATAGTTTTGTAATTTTCTAAACTGTTTTAATATAAACAGAAAAAGTATCATAAATTGCTTTGATTTGATAGACTTATTTCTATCCACTGCACACAGAGCTGGGTGCAGGCAGGTGATCCTAGCAGGTTCCCACCATCTCTCTGCTGGTAAGGTGGCAACAACCTCCTCTCTCCTCTCTGCTGTGGACCCAGGTCCTGGCTCAAGTCCTTAAGACCGTGTGAAGACAGGCATCCCCAAAACACTGAGCCTTAGAGAGTTTGGTTTGCTCTAACGGTAACATCGTGAATGTGGCAAGTGTAAATGTTGGCTTCTTTTGCTGACAAAATCATGGAGCCATGCAGCACTCCTGCCATTTCTGAAAACAGCCACCAGAGGGCAGTGTGGCTGCTTCTGACCAACACTGTCCCATTTAAAGCTGACCCAAGTTAGGCTTCATCAGAACACGTTTTATAAACTTACAGGACCTCTTTAAAGTATATTGATTTGCTTTCCTTCTTTAATCTTATTTGGAATTTAATGGAAATTAACTACAAATAACAAACATAAAGTGAGCCGCTGACTAAGTTTTACCTTGTGACATGTAGACACGTAAAATTATGTGTCCAATCCCCTTCTTCGTCCACCTGTCCCTTCCTCTCTATATCCATCTGTAAACATCTGTGTAACCCATCTTTTGAAAGTCTACATACCATATCAGATATTTTTCAATCATGTTCCTACTTCTTTGTGATGTGAATGTTTCAGTAGTAAGTGGGCTGCTTATAAGACAGTGGGAAGCAGTGTGAAGGTGAGCAGTAGGTCTCAGTGGGAGTCATCCAAACGGGGAGATCTGCTCAGCACAGCCAGGGTCAGGTCCATCCACACTGTCTCCTATCCTTAAAGCACTGAGTCTACCCTCTTGGGGGAACTTTGCTAAAATTTTGATTATTTTAAGGAACATCAGGGTTAAGATAATGAGTGATGGTTGTAGTAATTCTGGGAGAGAGACAAGGTTATGATGTCAATGACCTGGTACTCTGCCTCCAACGACCTTCATTCTGTTATCACCACTGCTCAGCCATCTGGGAGCAGAGACTGCACCTTGATTTTGACTGTTACACCCTCCAGCCCAGTCCTGGGCAAAGTAGATGTGCCAGTACTGCTGAATAAGTACATTCGGGATCAGGACCTGACAGATTTGAGAATGTATATGAAACTGGGATTCTCCCAGACCTGTCCCGACAGGAGGTCATCATGAGTCAGCCACCTCCTCACCGGCCAGGCCCTGCGTACCTGCTGGCCTTCTCACAGTGCCTCTCAGACAGGATGTCCTTGGTCCTGGGTATTTCTCGGATCAAATCGCAGCATCTTCTCTGACTCCTCTCACGCGCTTTGGTCTCCTTAATTGTCCTGCTGTGTGTGACTCTCCACTCTAGGGCTCAGGGATCACGTCTGATTCTCTTCAGGATGTAATGTCAGAATAGTAAATTCTGTGGAGCTAAAGCTTAGTGATGGGCTTTGATTGACAAGGCAATAATTATATGGACAAGGATAACTTTGACATGACTACCTTTTGTAGAAATAATTTTACTTATTCATTTATGGTTGTACTGTGTCTTCGTTGCACAGGCTTTTCTCTAGTTGTGGTAAACAGCGGCTACTCTTTAGTTGTGGCGTGGGGCTTCTCACTGCGGTGGCTCCCCTTGTTGTGAAGCAGGGGCTCTAGAGAGTTCATTCCAGCTTCAGGAGTTGCCACATGTGGGCTCAGTAGTTGCTGTTCTTGGGCTCTAGAGTACAGGCTCAATAGTTATGGTGCATGGGCTTAGTTGCTTCAAGGGATATGGGATCGAACCTGGGTCTCCTGCATTGGCAGGGAGATTTTTAACCACTGAGCCACCAGGAAAGCCCATGATTATATCTTAATGGTGTTGTTTTCCTTGAACAATTAACTTTAAACTTGATGGCATAAAAAGAAATGTTTGACGGTAGCCCACCAGGTCCTCTGTCCACAGGATTCTCTAGGCGTGAACTCTGGAGTGGGTTGCCATTTCCTTCTGCAACGTGGTACATGATACCAATGCATTTGAGTATGATGAAGCATTCTTTCATTCCAGGAAAAATCCCACTTGTGTATATTGCACAATTCTTTTCATATGAATTGATATAAAAGATTACATATATATGTATATACATATACATATGTGTGTGTGTGTGTGTGTGTGTGTGTGTACACACACATGCCCACAACTTCAGCTCTGGCTTTCTAAACCCTGGTAGAGTGGCAGGTGGCCAAGATGCAGCACTGGACCGCAGAAGTTAATGCTTCTAATTTCTCATGATCATTATCTCTACTGATGCATGGCTGTTGTTTCACACAGTCAGTGACTATCTGACTTAGATCTGCATCTGCCCATCTCCTGCCCCCAAGTCACACTGCACTCCTTCCTTCTGGGACTCACTCAAGCTACATCCTTCCTCACTCTCAGTGAGAACCTGAGAGAGGCAAATGCTCGTAGTCTGAAAATGTTTTCATCTGAAAATTTTCTTATTTTGCTTTTATTCATGAGTGATAGTTTAGAATGAAAAATCTACAGACGGTTTCTGTGATGTTTCCTTTGGCATCTGAAGCTGTTTTTCCCTTGTGTTCCCTGCTTCATTGTGACTGGTGACTGGTCTACTGTTGGGTCTCACTTGGTCTGCCTTTCCTGCTCTCTGATAAAGTCTCCAGTTGTCTTTAGTATTCCACAGTCCATTACTATAGGGTGAGGTTTGAGGAACCTCCATACTGTTCTCCATTATGGGTGTGTTTCATAGTGTCTTATTCATTGATGGTTCCAATAGTGTCTTTTAGGACTTTAACAGATTTATAGGAATTTCTTGTATAAGGTAATCAAATTGTTCAATTTCATGAAGCACTTGAGGTCTAATCCTCCCATGGTAGTCTCTGCTGACCCTCATTCATGGTGCCATAAAGGCATGTTTTGCTCATACTGGATCCTTGCTGGTTTGTAGGGTTTGATATGTATATAAATATGTTGTTTTGTTGTTGATTTTGCTCATGTGATGGAGCTAAAAATTTCTCCCTGTTGCCATTTATGTTAAGTGTTATTTTGGTTTTCAGTCAGGAAAGGATTTTTTAATTTTCTCAAATGCATTCCAGGGCCTATGAAGAATAACATTTAGAATTCTTCTGAAGTATCATTTCCTTCATGTTCCTCCCAGCACAAAAGATGTCACTTATCACTCAAGTGAAAATAAAACATCCCCCCACTCCCTGCCTTCACCCTCTTCCTTTGCTTAGTTATATCCATAGCAATTATAATCAGACACTGGCTGCCTGAATCAGAGGCTGTTTTATTCCATCTGGGCTGCTGTCACAAATACCATAGACCAAGTAGCATATGAACAGCAGGAATTTACTCCTTAACAGTTATAGGTGCTGAGAAGTCCAAGATCAAGGTGAATGCAGATTCCATGACTAGTGAGGAACCACTTTGGTTCATAGGAGGATTGTTTTCAGTGCACTCCCACCTGTCAGAAGAGGGGAGGGGCTCTGCCAGACCTGTTTTGCAAGAGCACTCTTCTTCCATGAGGGCTCTGCCTCTGACTTAATCATGTACACCGGCCCCACCTCCTCATATCATCTCCTTAGAGGTTAAGATTTCAGCATATGAATGACTCCTGAGGGCCATGCTCATGCTCAGTACAGGAAGAGAGGAGACCACACCTGCCCCTTTCCCAAGAGGGCTCCACGCATGCACGGTGCAGGGGCTAAATGAGGACCCACTGCTATTTGAGGTATTTTTTATATGTCACTGATTTTTATCTGTCTCATTTATGTTGAAAATATATTTTCACATCTGTAACTTACGATAACCTCATTGGTGTCGTTTTTCCTTTATGACAACTGTGCTTTGCTTTGTTTTTTCAATAAACTTGAATTTTTTTATTTCTTTAGCAAGATTGAAGTTACACAGAACAATTGTTCAACCTAGGAATAGAAGGGAAAATTTTACACATTGGAAATGAAGGATGAATTAAACATGGAAAACCTAAAAGTACCAACGGGAAAGTACATACTGTGCTTCATTGGTACAACTAAATGCTGGGTTTAGGAAAAGGAAAGTATTGTTTTTGTATATGGAAATAAATGAACCCTGTGAAGCAAATAAAAAATTAGTGTATTATGAATAAAACTAGAACACACCTGTATAAAACAGAATTATGTAATGATACTGAACAACTTCATACCTATAAATTTGACATGATAGGCGACATGAATTTTTCTGAACAACAAAAATTACCAAATTTCAATCTAGAGTAGACAGAAACTTCAAACAGACCACTTTCATAAAATTATTTTAACAGTTACTCACACATTCATTTAGGGATGGCCTGAGGATCTGATTCCTTTGAACCATTGGAAATCTGCAATTTATTATAAAGATACTTTTACCCTTGCCTTAGAATCAATAAAAAAATCCCCATTTTTAGAACTGTGCCTTGTTTAAGTTTAAAACATACATGTGAAAACTCCTGACAACACAGAGCTTATTTATTTTATACATAGAAGTTTGTGTCTCTTAATCCTTTAACCCATCTTGTCTCTCTACTCCTCACCACTAGCAACTACATGTTTGTTCCTTATATCTGTGAGTATGTTTCTGTTTGATTACATAGTGTTTCAGTTTTTATTGTATTTATTTCTTTATTCAGTCCCTGCCACATAGCTTGCAGGATTCTAGTTCCCTAAGCAGGGAGCAAAGCCAGGCCCCCTGCAGTGCGTGTGTGCAGTCCTAACCACTAGATCACCAGGGATTTACTGTTTTCTTTTCTAGAGTCCAGAAATAAATGATAACATACAGTAAGTATTTGTATTTTTCTGATTTATTTCACTAATCATAATATTCTCCCGATCCATCCATGTTTTACAAATGGCAAATTTTCACTCTTACCTGTATGTGAGTGGTATTCCATTGTGTGTGTGTGTGTGTGTGTAATTTATTTTATTCAACTCATATGCTGCTGGGCATTTAGATTGCTTCCATATCTTGGCTATTGTAAATAATGTGCTACAAATATTGGGGTCCATGTGTATTTTTGAATTAGGGTCTTTATTTGTTTAAGATATGTATACCTAGAAGTGAAACTGCTGGATCACGAGGTAATTTTAGTTTTTGATTTTTGAAGACCCTCCATACTGTTTTGTATACTTCTCTACCATTCTACCTTCCCACCAGCAGTGTCTAAATGTTCCTTTTTCTCCACATACTCCCCAGCATGTTATTTCTGATCTTTTTGATGATAGCATGTGGTCAGTGATACTGCACTGCACTTTGGATTTGCATATTTCTAGTGATTTAGAATGTTGAGCATCTTTTCATGTGCCTGTTGATCATTTGTATATCTTCTTTGAAAGAATGTCTATTTAGATTTCTGCCCTTTGAAAAACGAGATTTATTTTGTTTGCTATTAAGTTGTATGAGTTCTTTTATAATTTAATTTTTATTTTATACTGGAGAATAGTTGATTTACAACGCGGTAATATTTTCAGGTATACAAAAAAGTGATTGAGTTATATATATTCATAGATCTATTCTTTTTCAGATTCTTTTCCATTAAAAGTTACTACAGAATATTGTGGAGAGTTCCCTGTGTTATACAGTAGGTCCTTGTTGATTATTTTACATATAGTAGCGTCTGTGTATTAATCTCAACCTCCTAATTTATCCTTCTTTTCACTTGTCCTATTTGGTAATCGTAAGTTTGCTTTTAAAATTTGTGTATCAGTTTCTATTTTGTGAATAAGTTCATGTGTATCACTTTTTTAGAGCCTACATATTAGCAGTATCATAAGATATTTGTCTTTCTCTGTCAACTGTCTTCACTTCTATGATCATCTACAGGTCCATCCAAGTTGCTGCAAATGGCAGCATTTCATTCTTTTTATGGCTCAGTAGTATTCCATTGTGTATATGCACCACATCTTCTTTATCCATTTGGCAGTGGACATTTAGGTTGCTTCCACATCTTAGGCATCATAACTAGTATTGCATTATCTTTTGAGTTTACAGTTTCTCCCAACTTATGTACAGGAGTGGGATTGCTGGATCATGAGGTAGTCTTATTTTTTGAAGAGCCTTCATACTGTTTTCCATACTGGCTACACCAATTTACATTCCAACCAACAGTGTTCAAGTATGTGTTCAAGTGTTCAAGGATGTTCTCCACATCCTTGCCAACATTTATTTGTGTTCTTTTTCGTGAAGGCTATTTTGGTAGATGTGAAAGAGTAACTTTTCGTGCTATAGACTTGCATTTTTTTGATGATTACAGATGTAAAGCATCTTTTCCTGTGCCTGTTTGCCATCTGTTTGTCTTCTTTGGAAAAAATGTCTATTGAGACCTTTGGCCTTTTTTAAATAAAGGTTTTTTTTTTTGATTGGTATTCAGTTGTATGAATTCTTTATATATTTTAGATACTATCCCCTTTCAAAATGTATGAATTGCAAATATTTTCTCCTATTTCATTTCATTTCCCTCTGTTTTATTTTGTTGACCTCTGCTATAATTCCAGTTGTTACCTTTGCTTTTTTTTTTTGCGTTTAGAATCAGATCCAAAAATCATTTCTGAGACAACTGTTAAAGAGGTTTCTACCTGTTTTTTCTAGTTCTGTGGTTTCAGGTCTTCTACTCAAGGCTTAATGCATTTTGAGTTCAGTTCCCTGCATAGTACAAGATAGTGGTCCAGTTTGGTTGTTTTGCATGTAAGTGTCCACTTTTCCCAACATCATTTATTGCAGACACTGTCCATACCTACCTTTTATATTTTGGGGTTGTTTGTTGGTGGAGAAGGGAATGGCAAACCACTTCAGTATTCTTGCCTTGAGAATCCCATGAGCGGTATGAAAAGGACAAAGATATGATACTGAAAGATGAACTCCCAAGGTCATTAGGTGCTCAATATGCTACTGGAGAAATAACCCCATAAAGAATGAACAGATGGCACGAACGCAAAACCAATGCCCAGTTCTGGATGTGACTGGTGATGGGAGTGTCTGATGAGATAAAGGACAGTATTGCATAGGAACCTGGAATGTTAGGTCCATGAATCAAGGTAAATTGAAAGTGGTCAAACAGGAGATGGCAAGATTGGACATTGACATTTGAGGGATCAGTGAACTAAAATGGACTGGAATGGGTGAATTTCATTCAAATGACCATTACATCTACTACTGTGGGCAGAATCCCTTAGAAGAAATGGAGTAGCCATCATCGTCAGCAAAAGTGTCTGAAATGGTGTGCTTGGGTGCAATCTCAGAAATGACAGAGTGATTTAAGGACAGGAACATAAAGGCCACAACACATGGGATGGTCAAGTCTGTGTGGCAGACGACAGGCTGTGAGCACCAGTTTGTCCCTGGGCCTCTGTGTGCCCAGCCTGAGATGCTGAGCCTGCTGGGCTGTGAGCCCCATGAAGGCAGCTGTGTCATCATATCCTGTACTGTGGTCATGTGTGTGGACATTGGGCCAGACGATGTTGAGCCTGTCATCGCAGCTCCATCCCCTGACAGCTTTAATGCCTTGTATCACAGTGTCTTGATCTCCTTGGCCAAAGCTGAGACCCGTCTCGTTAGGTTTGCATTGGAAATTAGAAACCCTGAGAGCTTAGGAAGCTGTTGTATATTCCTCCTTACAGGGGCAGTTTTCTTCTGACCTGCCAGGGTGAGCACTTGGATACACTCACACACGCACACTCACATTGACATTTAATAAGGACTCTGGGCTGGGATAAGAAGAGGGACAGTTATGAGACAGTTAATAAGAATAATATACAGGGGTTGGAGGCACTGGCTGCCTTGGACACGGACTCCCATATTTTCGAAGTCTTGTCCCACCTATGTCTGAGGACATCCCTAGAAGTCCATGCTGGCATCATTCCCGGTGTGCAGGTGGGGACACTGACAGGCTTTGAGAGACAGGGACTCATCCAGGATGGAGAACAGGTAGGAAACGGGAGGTGAGTCTGGACCCAGGTCTGTCTCTTGAGAGCTGCACACACAGCCTGCCTGGAAGCTGTGTGGAGGCCTGTGTGGTGCAACTGTGTGAGGCCCAGGGCCGCGTGGATGTGGGATGAGCAGTCAGGATCACGAGGGCTATGTGCAGGGCTGTCAACTGCCAATCCAAGGAAGGGGCCCCCGGGTGCTGAAGTCACTTCCTCGATGGCAGACCCTAACAGGACTCAGAACCCTGTAACCAGGCACCCACCTTCTTGCAACAGCACGACAGCCAGTTGGGGCTCACTCGGCTGGAGAGTCTTCATCCAGAAGGATCTTCTCCAGCTGTGTCTCGACTGGCCAGGGCTTCCGCTTCAGGAAACCCTGGAGGGAGACGTTTTTCAGATGTTTCAGGCGGTTCAGCACACAACCTGGATACCTCTGGTCCTTTACCAGGAGGTCACCTAAGGTAATCCCAGTCAAAGTAGAGCTGGCCACACCAGCCTGGCCGCCACTGGGAGGCCTCCCTGGGCAGCGCCAGCTGCCCTCATCTCCATGTGTGGGGAAGTGGGACTTGAGGGGAGTTTCTCCCTCTGGGCAGGAGTGGGTTGGTGGGCACATGGTGACCTGGAGGTCCTGTCACAGTCACACCTGAGGACGGGCTTGCAGTGGGGAAGCAGGATCCCTGAAGTGTTCTGTTCTGTGCCAGTGTGGATCCAAGGCTGGCAGGTGGTCGGGTGTCTGCATCCACGGTGGAGGTCTGTGCAGAAAGTGGTGAGCATGTGTCTGGAGGGAAGCTGTCTGGGGTCCGAGAAGCACCACAGGCAGCTGGCCGATGGCCTGAGACTCTCTACCCTGCTGCTGGCAACTTGTTCACAGGGTTCCTCATGGGACTGCAGACAGGAGCCGGTCCTCTGAACCCCCTGCTCCACATCCCTTCACGAGGGGCAGGAGCCCCACACCAGCGACAGAGCTCAGGGTGGGCACATGGTGAGTGCCAAGGGGGAGGAGACCTGACAACCAGGATGTTCTGGATCGCAGAGCCACCCTGGCCCGCCCCTGGTTCCCTCCTGCAGTCCTGCTCCCAGAGGAACCTGACACTGTCAGCTCTGTGAAGCGCCCGTTTGGCCCAGCCCTGACTTGTCTGGATGCAAAATCACTGTTCAGTTACATGTGGGACTCTCAGAAGGAGATTGTGATAGGATTTCACTTAATGTCCCCAAGGAGTCTGTCTGCATTTTTCTACAGTTTATCCTGTACTAACTCCATCCCCAGGTATCCAGGTGGGCCTGAGAATCCTGATGTCTCTCACCCCAGGATTAGCCCCTCTCACCCCAGTTCTCATCCACAGAATGGGAAGTTTTGGACACCACCACAGGGATGATGTAGTTAACACACGGGGAGCTGTCCAATACAAACTGCCCCGAGACGCTGACATAGGTAACCATGGCCCAGGGCCAGTTCACTCGTGATGACAGGACGTTTATCCTGCGGTGGGCGCTCCTGCCCCTCCCCCTGCCCCTCCTCCTGGACGCTGGGGGACTCAGTCTGAGCCCCAGCCCCTGCCTTCCAGGAGTCTTTGGTGCCACCTCTGACTCGTGTCTCTGCTGTGTTCCACCCCAGGGGAAAGTGTGTCCGCAGGGAACAGGAAAGAGACCTGCAGGCTGTGGAGCGTCCAGAGATGCAGACTGGAGATGTTGGTGGGCAACCTGGTGCCTGCCTTCCTGGGCCCTGACCCCTCTTACCTCCCCACATTTTGGGCCCCTAAAGGGCTTTTGGTAGCCCCCAGCAGCTGCTGGACCTTCTCTTCATGAGGTGAGCACTTCCCCTCCCGAACTGGGGACTCAGGGGGACCCGGGCAGCTTCCAGCTGTGAGTCGTGGGAATGTCTGTCCACCTCTCTGAGCCCCAGGTGGCCCCTTCTGCACACGAGGGGACACGGAGGAGCAGCCCCCAGGGTGACTGTGGGCACTGAGTGGGTGCGTCCCGGAAAGTGCTTTCAGGAACCTGGTCCCCTGGAGAGGCTGGGGTTGTGCTGAGTCATCATGTTCTTCCTCACCTCGAGCAAGCCTCTGTCTCGGTTGACTCTGTGTCTTTGACTTTGGCCCAAAGCATTTTCCCAATAGCAAGGTGAGGTGTGAGAGGTGCCCTGTCCTGGGAGAGTGAGAGCAGGGGCCCCTCGGAGTGATCACTGGTGCCCCAGGCACTTGGAAGGGGCTCGCTGGGCTCTTTCATTCTTGAAATATAGAGGAAGGTGCACAAGGTGCAGGCACTTTACTAGGAACAAGCATCATGTAATGCATCGAGCAGAGAGCAGTCCTGAACACAGGGCTTCCGTTCTCTCGGGGTGAGGGGCTGGGGGAGAGGGGGAAGCCTGTTGCACTAGCCATCACATTTGGGCGTGTCTCCAGTACTGTCCATGTTACATGTTCCTGGCCTCCTGTAGGTACAGATGCATCCTCCCTTACTGCGATGAGGATGGTGGACTCCTGTGCCAGCTGAAAATGTGAGTGAATTGTGATTCAAGAGGGAGAGCCTGCCTTCCCCAGAGAGCTGCCAGGAGTAATGGGGTTGCTGGATGGGCAGGGCTAGCAGAAACCTGGGTCTCACATAGTCTGGATATTACTGGGGGCCAAGGTCTGGGGGGCTTCTCCTGGAAAAGTGGAATGGAGGCCAAGAGAGCTGTGGAGGGGTCTGGGGTGCTCTGAGGAGCATCTGGTAGGTCAGAGTTCAGAGTCCACCCCATGAGAGTCCACACCCGTCCCCTGTCAATCCCAGTCGTGCCTCGACCCCCGATCCTGGGACCCAGAACACAAAGCGTAGAGAGCATCCTGCTCCCTGTCTGGTGGAACCTCAGCTGGGGTTGCTCAGCTGGTGCTCAGGGGACCTACTGACACTCAGGGGACAGCTGAGCCCTCACTGGTAAAGGATGAGTGTTAGTGGCAGGAGGAGATGAAGGTGCCTCCCTAGAGGATGAGGCAGCCTTTAGATGTAGGAGGTCACTCTGAGGTGTTAGGAGGCCCGCAGGAAGCCTGGGCAGGTGACAGAGTCTGTGTGTTCCCTCCTGGGCCAGATACTCCTGGGATCGCTTCACGTTCCTGAGATGCAGTGACCAGAGTAGACGCCCGGCTTGCCCTCGCAGTGGTGACACCAGGGGGCGGGACATGGGGGGGATCACTGCACCGTGTCAGGCTGCCCTCAGGAAGTGGACAGATGGTCATGCTGTGGATCAAGGGCTGTCACTTGAGTGGGCTCGTTGGTGGCCCCTCCCCTGTGTCCAGGCCTCCTCTGCCTGGTCAGCCAGGTGAGATGGAGTGAGGAGGAGACCTGACCTCTGGATGGGCAGGGGCAGAAGGCGCAGAGGCCCATGTCCCCGCAGGGTGGCCCGGAGTGCAGTGTGGCGGGAAGGCGAGGTCTCTACCTCTGCTGCCCATGTGACGCCCCCAGGGCCATGCCCTCCATCCTGGGTACCTGGCTAGAATTTTACCCTGAGGACTTCCTGCAGCCCCCAGATTGTCCCTGCCTGAAGATGCTCCTCGTGTACGTAGAGCTGAGCATGCCCTACTCGGACCTGGAGCAGTGAGCCCGCCATCTCCTGGCGCAGCTGGAGACCCTGGAGCCCACTGAGGCAGACAGGAATGGTGAGGAGGACTCGCAGTTGGTGAGGAGGAGGGGAGCGAAATAGGAAGGGAGGGGGCTGAGCCACACAGAGAAACGCCTCCTGAGGCTAGATTTAGACCAGGTGCATTGAGGAGGCTCAGCTCACTATTCCCCTGGACAGCAGCCTGGGAGGACTTCCTGGGGGAGGTGGCATCTTAGATTGAGATTTCAGGGCTAAGTAGCAAGTAGCATCCTGTCTTTGGGATCCAAGGACAAGCAGTGTTACTGACAGTGTTTTCTATTCTGGGAGAAACAGCATCCACTGGAGAAGCCCTGGAAACATCCCCATATCTAGAGCCAACAGCACTCCTACTGCCTGCAACAGCTCCACAGTCAGAGCAAGCTCAAAGCCCAGCTCCCATTCAAGTTCAAGGATTGCATCAAATAAACATGCCAGCTCCAAACCCAGAGAGGCGGTGTGCTCATGCTGTGACTCTCCCTTAGGCTTGGAAGTGAGGGAAAGTACCTCCAGGCTTCACTTCTAGATCCAGAGAACGTGCAAAAAGCAGCTCTCTTCCTCCTTCAGAGCCTGAATCTCCCGGAAATCCTGTCAGCACTGCTTCTACAGCCTCAGTCCCCAGACATAAGCCAACCTCAGCCAGGGCACTGCCTCGGCTCTGGAGCTCCTTGGTGCTTTGCAGTCACCTGTGGCTCTGGTGTTATCCAGCTGTGCTTCTAGAGACCCCAGCAGACACAGCTTTTCTAGCAGCTCAGGCACTGGAGCCAGTTCCTCCCCTAACATCCCTGGAGCTGCTCCCACTTGGTCAGCCAGCCTCGCCTTCCCAGGAAGATTCTGTGTTGCCCCTGTGCCAGCACCAGCCCTGAGCCTGTGTCTCCACCCCGATACTTCCCTCCCTTAATATGTGTTTTGATTTTTGGTTACACGTACAAGCTTATTTTTTCTGTGAGATAAAGTGAACTTAGAAACTGAATTCTGAGTTTTTAAATTGTATGTGTGAGTGGCATGGAGAACATTCACTAGGATGACCTGTCTGTTGTCTGTTGCAGAGCATCTGCGCCTATTTGATGCCAAATAATCCTGCAGGCTGGGACGGCACTGCACTCGACTCTCTCCTCATCTGTTGATGGACAATAAGATTATTTTCACCTGTGGGCTCTTGTGCATAGTGCTGCTCTGAACAGCTGTGTACAGGCTTGTGACTTTCTGTGTTTACTTCTTTCAGGGTGATGTAGGAGCGGAATGTGGGCATCTACTGAATAGTGTCTAGTTGCCTTTTTGAGGAACTGTGGTAGAAGTGTTGCATTAGTGTTTCCATTTCCAATTCTTCATTATTGTTGCAGTGTCCTTACCACCACACATTCCCCCCGCCTGGGCCCTCATTCTGGGGAAGAAGCCTCATGGTTGAAGTCTGGCTTGGAGAATTTGGAGCATTACTTTGCTAGCGTGTGAGATGAGTGCAATTGTGCAGTAGTCAGGAAGCAACAGTTAGAACTGGACATGGAAGAATGGACTAGTTCCAAATTAGGAAGGAGTATATCAAGACTGTATATTGTCACCCTGCTTATTTAACTTATATGCAAATACATCATGCAAAATGTCAGGGTGGATGAAGCACAAGCTGGAATCTAAGCTGCTGGGAGAAATATCAATAACCTCAGATATGCAGATGACACCACCCTCATGGCAGAATGTGAAGAGGAACTAAAGAGCCTCTTATTGAAGGGGAAAGAGGAGAGTCAAAAAGCTGGCTTAAAACTCAACATTCAAAAAGTAAGATCATGGCATCTGGTCCCATCACTTCATGGCAAATAAATGAGGAATCAATGGAAACAGTGACATGCTTTATTTTCTTGGGCTCCAAATTCATTGCAGATGGTGACTGCAGCCATGAAGTTAAAAGACACTTGCTCCGTGGGAAAAAAGCTATAACAAACCTACACAGCAAATAAAAAGCGGAAAAGCTATGACAAACATATACAACATATAAAAAGCTGAGACATTACTTTCCCAACAAAGATCCATATAGTCAAAGCTATGGTTTTTCCAGTAGTTATGGATGGATGTGAAAGTTGGATCATAAAGAAGGCTGAGTGCCGAAGAATTGATGCTTTTGAACTGTGGTGTTGGAGAAGACTCTTGAGAGTCCCTTGGACTGCAAGGAGATCAAACCAGTCAATCCTAAAGGAAATCAGTCCTGAATATTCATTGGAAGGACTGATGCTGAAGCTGAATCTCCAATACTTTGGCCCCCTGGTGGGAAGAGTTGCCTCTTTGGAAAATATTCTGATGGAAGCGAAGAGACAACTCATTGGGAAAGACTCTGATGCTGCAAAGATTGAAGGCAAGAGGAGAAGGGGACAACAGGACGAGATGGTTGGATGACTTCACTGACTCCATGAATATGAGTTTGAGCAAACTCCAGGAGATGGTGAAGCACAGGAAAGCCAGTGTACTGCTATCCACAGAGTTGCAAAATGTCAGACTAAGTGACTAAACAACAAGAAAATGGCAGGTGCTGGACCTTCTTCACAAGGTGAGCATGTCCCTCCACCCATGGCACACTGGAGAGTTGGTCCCATTCCAGCTGGAGTCACAGGAATATCTCTCCACCTCTCTAAGCCCCAGTTGGTCCCTCTGCACACAAGGGCAAAGAGAGAACCAACCCTCAGGGTGAATTTTGGGACTAAGTGGGTCCTTCCTGGAAAGTTGGAAAGTGCTTTCTGGGGACCTGGCCCCATGGAAAAGTCTCCTGGAAGGACTGTGATTGTACTTAGTCATCATGTTCCTCCTCCCCTCAAGGAAGTCTCTGTCTCAGTTGTCTCTGGCCTTTGACCTTGGGCCAAACTGATTCCCATTTGCAAGGTGAGTTGTGAGAGGAGCCCTTTCCTGGTTGAGTGAGAGCAGGGGTCCCTGGGAGTGATCAGTAGTGCCCCAGGCACTCAGATGGGGCTGGTTGGGCTCATTCATTCTTGAAATATACAGGAAGGCCCACAAGGTGCAGACACTTTTCTAGGAACAACCATCATGTAATACATTGAGCAGACAGCAGTCCTGCCCTCCAGGGCTTCAGTTCTCCCGGGGGTCACACTGTTACACTGGCCATCACATCTGGGCGTGTCTCCAGTACTGTCCATGTGATGCCTTCCTGGCCTCCTCTAGGTGTGGATGCATCCTCCCTTACTCTGATGAGGACAGTGGACCCCTACACGAGCTGAAAGTGTGAGTGGGACTTTGAGTCAAGAGGGAGGGACTCAGTTTTCCAAAGAACCACCAAGTGAGATGTGACATGGATGAGAACTGGTCTCTGAATGGGCAGGAGCAGAAGGCAAAAAGTCCCAGACCCCACAGGGCTGGACTGGAGCTCAGTGTGGAAGGAAGGAAATGTCTCTGACTCTTCTGCCCACCTGACTCCCCCCAGGGCCATGTCCACCATCCTGGGCACCTAGCTGTACCATTAACCTGAGGGTTTCCACCAGCCCCCAGAGTTTCCCTGCCTGAGGATGCTACTGGCTTAAATAGAGCTCAGCATGCCTGACTCAGACCTGGAGCACCAAACCCTACATCTCCTGGCACAGCTGGAAACCCTGGAGCCCACTGAGGCAGAGGGGGATGTGATGGGAGCAAATGAGAATGGGAGGGAGCTGAAACACACAGAGCAGAACCTCTGAGTCTGGATCTGGGCCAGGAGCAATGAGGAAGCTCAGATCAATATTGCCCTGGACTGCAGTCTGGGAAGACTCTCTGGGGCTGGCATCTTTGAGAGATCATTGAGTGGCAGTGAGAAGCTTTCTTTTCTGTTTTTAGGAGGCACTTGGAAAAGCAGTCCTATTGATATTTTCTCTCCATGGAACTACAGCACCAGCTCCAGAACAAGCTCTGGAAACATCTCCACAGCTGGAGCCAACTACACCTCTACTGCCCACCAGAGCTCCAGAGTTAGAGGAAGTCCATTTTTGGTATTTTTTTTAATGTATACTAAACTGTTTATGATATAAAGTTCACTTAAAATTTAATAGTTTGATTATCTTAGATTGTTCATGTAAAATACAATAAGTTCATTCACAATGTTACATAACTCTATTAAATGTCTACTTGAGAACATTTTCACTCTTTTCATTGCTAAATAATATTCCATTCAGGAGCCAGTATATTTGGCTTTCATCTGTTGATGGACATTAGAGTATTCACCTTTGGGCTCTTCTGAACAGTGGTGCTCTGAATACTTGTGTACAGGCATGTGAATATGTGTATTCACATGCTTTTGGGTATTGATGTAGGAGTGGAATTTGGGGATTGACTGAAAACTGTAGGCTTGTCCTTTTGAGAAACTGCTGAAGTGTTATATACCGTGGTTGTAACCATTTGACAGAGAAGGCAATGGCACCCCACTCCAGTACTCTTGCCTGGAAAATTCCATGGACAGAGGAGCCTGGTAGGCTGCAGTCCATGGGGTCGCTGAGAGTCAGACACGACTGAGCAACTTCACTTTCACTTTTCACTTTCATGCATTGGAGAAGGAAATGGCAACCCACCCCAGTGTTCTTGCCTGGAGAACCCAGGGACAGAGGAGCCTGGTGGGCTATGGGGTCTATGGGGTCACACAGAGTCAGACACGATTGATGTGACTTAGCAGCAGCAGCAGCAGTACCATTTGACAATCCCCAGAGTGTAGGTGTATAATTTCCACTTCTTCATTTGTATTGCACTTTCCTCTCTCTCCATCCTTCCCTCTTTCTGGTCCCTCACTCTAAGGAACAAGCCTGTATATTACAAATTGCCATATGAAGAGGCATCTGTGGTTTAGCATTGAGACCATGACAGAGGAGCTCTTGGGTCCTGACTCAATGAGTTCACAGTCCTAGACCCCAGGGAGACACTGGCAGAGGCCTCCAGGTGAATCATGGTCAATTCCTGGTCCACAGATAGTGTGAGATGATAAATGTTTGTAGCTTAAGTCACTCAAGATTGGCTAATGTTGTCACACAGAATGGACCACTCTCACAGCCATCAAGCATTCAGGCCCTGCCCCCCCTCCCCACTGTCCCCTACTGTCCTCCCAAGCTCCCACCAGCCACACTAGCTTCCTCTGGCTTCATCTCTGGACAAACACATTCTGTGTGTCCATACACTTGTGCCTTCTTCTAGGATAATTATCCCCAGATGTGTGAATGGCTCGCACCTTCTCATTACCCTGCTCGGGACAGACATGTCCCCTCAGTGCAGCCCCTCATGACCACATTGTGTCATCTACTGTTTTTCCACATAGAACTTGCTTCCTTCTGTGTTTCTCCACTTCCCCCTCCAGACTGTCACCCTGGTGTTTCTTTTCATCACAGCCCCCACTGAATGCTCAGGGCACAGCTGGTAACTGAATAGATAAGAGGCTCCATTCCTCCACTGAGAAGCTGGGATGCTAATAGGAGGAGGTATAGGCCAGGTCAGGGGCAGGGGAATGTGGAGTAGTGCAAGGGACACTCCTCACCCCAGTACTGGACACATCACCCCTTTGATGGGAACCACTCATACTACACACCAAGCAGGGAAACCACAGCACAAACCATACCTCTGAGAGACTTCAGGACACCAACATTCCTTGGGCCCCAGGAGGGAATGTGACAGGATCCCAGGAACCAGGGGTTTGAGAGGGACCTTGAAGAGGGCCCTCAACCTCCTCTTCTCCACTTCAGCCATGGGGTGTCTAATTCCCTTCTGAGGACTCACCACAGCCAGTGCAGGTGTTCTGGCCTTGATTCCATATGAGGTCCAACAAGGTGGTCTTTGCCTTAGTCCAAGGAAAAACGATGCATGTTTCTGTCACTGTTGCCGCCCCAAGGTCCACCCCTCTCCTGACCCCACTCCCTATGGTCCCTTCCTCTGATGTGTGTCAGTGTATGCTTGTGTGCACACCCAGAAAATCTACTCCACATTGCCAAAATATCCTGGGGTCTTAGGACCTCTAATCCCATGGCAAAATATGTGTCAGGGAGACAGCCCTAGCCTAGGACATCCTAACTCTCCCTTCATCTCAAGACTCTGCCCCTGCCAAGGCTGATTAGTAGTAAAACACACACACACACACACACACACACACACACACACACACACACTAAATAAAACTTCACAGGCTAAAACGTATTGACTGAAAATTTATAGAAGCAATATATAATTTTGGTACCTATTATCTGACTCAATTGACCAAGTAGAAATTATTATTCTTAAAGGAACCTTACAAAGACAGAATCATTAGTCATGAAATTTTTATTAGGATAAGAAAACTTGACATTCATTTTTTTTAAAAAACTGATATCAAGTCAAACACTTTAAGGAAATGTAAAATAAGGATATTCCAGCAGGGAGTCCTGAGGCTGACAAAGCCCCTCCCCCCCCCCACCGGCCCTGGAGCGAGGGCGCAGGCGTGAGCGGCTGCAGGTGCCAGTGCGCAGGCGTGAGCGGCCATAAGTGCGAGGGCGGAGGCACAGGGACGCCAGAGCTCCCAGGACCGGTCCTGAGGTAAGGGAAGTTGGAGACTGGGTCGGTCCCCACTGCGAAACGCCCCGGGGAGAAGCCCAGACACGAGTAAGTGCAGCTCTGTCCGCAACCCCTCACCGCGCGCCCCCGGCTGCCCAACGGCCAGCGGCCCCCGACTCCTCCAGCCTCGAGGAGCGCAAGCCTCGCTCGGTCTTCGGCTCCGGGGTCGCCGCCACCGGCCGCAGCGTGAGGACGCCAGGCCGGGGCCCCAAGGCGGTCGTGAAGCGGTGGGCGCCCCGCGCGCTCGCAGCCCTCCCTGCTCAGCGCCCCTCGACCGCGGGGGGCGGCCTCTGGCTCTGTGGGCGCCGCCTGAACTCTGTCGCCGTGGGCTTGCGCGTTCAGAACAGGGAGGTGCCTGAAGTTGGGGCCGTGGGGTGCGCGTCGGGCGTGGTGGGTCTCCAGGTGTGAAGAGGTCTCTGCTCCGGGATGCGCTCCGGTGGTGGGAGCGAGCGCACAGCTCAGGGATCCTGTTCACTGGCCATCAGCAGCGGGTGTTCAGATGGGACTCCCTGCTCTTTCCTAAAGCCTTCTGGAGGATCAGGTACAAAAGGTTAAAGTTCACTTTCACATTCACTGTTTTCGGGCTTTATTGACTGACTGTGACTAACTCAGCGAGAGCTTCCAGGAGGGTAATTCGTGACATGCTAACACCTAAGCAAAGTTTCAAGTAAAGTAGTCCCCGCCTTTTAATGTTTTTGCGTATGGAGGGCTTTTTGAACAGTTTGTTTTTGTTTCTGTTCATCTTTTCCAGCAACAGACCATTGAGAAATGGCATTACTCTAAGTTAAAGGAGCATTTAAAATGTTTATTTCTGCACAGTAATCATAGATGCTAAAGTATTTTCAAATTCTAGCATCTACAAAGAGCTCAGTTGTTGTTTGGTAAATTTTGCTTGAAGGGAAGACTTTGGAATCCAGAGAAATGTTCATTTCATGAAATTGTGGTGCACCCTTTTGCAATTTTGAATATCTAATCCAGGGAAATTCTCAGATTTTTTTCCAGAAAATGCATATTTTGTTTGAGAATAGTTTGGGTTCTGTTCTGTGGGTTTTTATGTGCTGTTTGTTGGTACCTACTTCAGTTCAGTTCAGTTCAGTTGCTCAGTCGTGTCCGACTTTTTTACGCCCTCATGAATCGCAGCACGCCAGGCCTTCCTGTCCATCACCAACTCCTGGAGTTTACTCAAACTCATGTCCATCGAGTGGTGATGCCATCCAGCCATCTTGTCCTCTGTTGTCCCCTTTTCCTCCTGCCCCCAATCCCTCCCAGCATCAGGGTCTTTTCCAATGAGTCAGCTATTTGCATGAGGTGGCCAAAGTATTGGAGTTGCAGCTTCAGCACCAGTCCTTCCAACAAACACCCAGGACTGATCTCCTTTCGGATGGACTGGTTGTATTTCCTTGTAGTCCAAGGGACTCTCAAAAGTCTTCAACACAACAGTTTAAAAGCATCAATTTTTCAGCGCTCAGCTTTCTTCACATTCCAGCTCTCACATCCATACATGACCACTGGAGAAACCATAGCCTTGAATAGATGTACCTTCATTGGCATAGTAATGTCTGTGCTTTTTAATATGCTACCTAGATAGGTCATAACTTTCCTTCCAAGCAGTAAGCGTCTTTTAATTTCATGGCTGCAATCACCATCTGCAGTGATTTTGGAGTCCCTAAAAATAAAGTCTGACACTGTTTCCACTGTTTCCCCATGTATTTCCCATGAAATGATGGGACCAGATGCCATGATTTAGTTTTCTGAATGTTGAGCTTTAAGCCCACTTTTTCACTCTTCTCTTTCACTTTCATCAAATACCAGGCCACCTGACCTGCCTCTTGAGAAACCTGTATGCAGGTCAGGAAGCAAGTTAGAACTGGACATGGAACAACAGACTGGTTCCAAATAGGAAAAGGAGTTCGTCAAGGCTGTATATTGTCACTGTGCTTATTTAACTTATATGCAGAGTACATCATGAGAAATGCTGGGCTGGAAGAAGCACAAGCTGGAATCAAGATTGCCAGGAGAAATATCAATAACCTCAGATACGCAGATGACACCACTGTTATGGCAGAAAGTGAAGAGGAACTAAAAAGCCTCTTGATGAAAGTGAAAGAGGTACCTCCTTAGGAGGCTTCAAAACAATCTAATTAAAACTAGTGATTGGTGCAAAGTACTATGCTTTGTAACACAGAGATAGGTTGTCTTTCTCTATCAAAATTGTTTCTTGAGTTAGCAAATTTTTCCCTTGAAACAGTCAGTAATGACTTTTTATAACCCTGCAGTTCTGACTCTGATAATTAGGAAGTACATTGTTTCACTGTTGAAGATAATGGCAGACATTTTAAAGATGGACAACAGGTACACAAGGGATATTCGAGTACTAAGTCCGGTGCATTGGTGTCCGCAATAAAACTGAGTGTCTCTTCTAAGGGAAAAAGAAGGAAAACCACCTGATGATGACCACGGGCTCTTTCCGTACACCAAACACCCAGAGGAAGGGGAGGAGGTAGAGTGATTCTCAGATGGATTGGCCATTTGTATATTTACCAACCACAGACTTCCTTTCCTTGATGTTTCTTGACTCCCAAAGAAATTAGAAGTGTGGTTCCTTACCAGGATATTTGAATGGGAAAGATCCTTTCAATTCCTAGGCAGGTGACGAGATCCATTGTGTAGCTTTCATCTCCCTGAACCTTGTAAGTAGCTCTGAGAACATGTTCTTCTCTATTGAGTTAGGCAGAAAGGGAGGGTGGTGGAGCCTTGGGGGGCAAATGTTCGAAAAGCTGGACCAAAACTTAATCGGTGTCTTCAAAGAAATAGACTAGATGCCAGAATTTTGACCTTAAGGCCTCTTGCAACATTAGGGAAATCATTAGTAGTGGAAGTATTCCACACCATATAAAACTCCATGAGATCAAATGTATTATTGACTGAAAATTGATGAAAGGAAAAGAATATTTTGAAATTTTCTGATAGCTGATAGGTGATCCAAGTCAGTCAACCACATACAAGTACTGATCACTAAAGAATCTCCCAGAAAGGATATTTCTAGTCATTCAGCTGTGATGTGGTTAACAAACATGTCATTTTTTTAAATGAATCCCAACTAAAATATTTTCAATTAGAAATAAATATGGATAAACCACAAATAGTTTGCTGTGCTGTGTTTTCAAATCAAGATCAAGGAATTAAAATCTATTGAAGTTTTCTCTTGAAAATACTTTCTCTACACTGTGTTTCAAATATTATTATAATTCTTATTGCAGTTTATATTAAGTTCAGAATTTAAAATGTTGAGGAATTGAAGTTCTCTGAGTTCAAATGACTGAGTCAGAATTAACAAGGTTAAACTGGATGTTAAAACTATTAATGGTACAAAATTTACTTATGTTATTTAAATGTACTAGATTGATGGCTATTTAAGTTCATCCTGTGATGAACACTTTTGTGGGTATAATAGTTTATGCTGAATTATGAAATCACTTAAATTTGAGAAGCACATCACTCCGTTTCCCCATGAGAGTGCTGAGTGGGCGCTCACCTGGGGAGCCTGCACTTCCTCCTGTGGTCACTCAGGAGCCCCGACCTCTCCTGTCCTTGGCCTCTTCCATCCCAAGGACCGCATCCCCATCTGTATCCTTCGGCAGAAGGGCAGGAACCTGGAGAAATGCCTGTGGGAGGTTACAATAGGCCAGGATGCAACATCAGTTTCTCTCCTAGTTCACTGGCCATGATGTGGTCCTCTGGCCACAGAAGAAGGAGGATAGTCTTTCAGTGGTTTGCCCCAGGAAGGGCAGTGAATTTTCATGGAAAATGAACTTTGTCCATGTAAAAATAAAATAGTAACCCCCAAGGAAAAGTAAAAATGAGAGAAATTCCTTAAGAGAGCATAGAAAATGAACTCATTCTAGCTAACATAGACCCCAAATAAAACAGTCATGCGGTCATAACAGACCTGAGATTAAGTAATGTTCTCTGAGTTCTTAGAAAACCACAAACAAAAGCTCTGAAGAGTTATGATTCTGCTGAGGGTCCTACCTGTGAGCACTCTGAAGGAGAAGTTCCGTTAACCACCAGTCATGGCAGACTGCGGTCCAGCTGCAAGGATTCGTGCTTAGGCTGCACAGGGCCATTTAACCCCCTTACAAGTCTCCCAACTGAGCATTCTGGGGCTTTTGCTTTTTAAAAGTTCTTCCCTCCCTTCAGCGCCGGGAATGTGCTTTCAGTTACAGGCAAGAATTGTGTGTCCCCAGCTTGCAAACCTTGCGGACAGTACCCTGTCCTTTTGCTTCAGGTACTGATTGTTTTCCGGAATGTATTTATAATTTTAGGATGACATCAGCAATAACAAGTAACTCATTTATACCTATTGTGCTTCAAATCTCTATTGAATATTTACCATATAATCTGTACTGTGCACAGAGCAGACAGAGAATTGATTGAGCAGTGTCTTGGTCTGGCAGGAGCTCTTAAAGGAGAGGAGACATGGTATGAAGGGCCTGCTGTCCTAGCAGGAATGATATAAGAACCTGCTTGGAAAATTCAAGGAATGATACTAGATTTTGACATTGCCTGGAGCTGATAGGTTCTGGACTCCACTTTCAGAGATGAACAAGATATATTCAGAGGAAGCTGGCATCAGGTGCTGTAGAAACAGGTCCTGTGAAACAAGGTATCATAAGGAATATTTGCAGCTATTAAATTCACATCTTTTAACTTTATAAATGGATACAATAATTGCTCATATGAAGTGAAAAGGTTATCGGTAGTATCAGGTAGTCCCATTTTTTAAAATGCTATGTAATTGTAGGTGAAATTATGCAGACTATTTTGAATGATAGTTTCCAAATTTCTAAAACATTTTGTTCACATAATCAAAAGAAAGCTGTGAAAATTCTTTGGTTAGATAGACTAATCTCTACACTAGACACACAGAGCTGGGGTATAGGCAAGTGATCCCACCCAGCAGGTTCAAACCCTTTCCCTGCAGGTCCCAAGAGGTGGCTACCTCCTCTCTATTTTCTGCTGTGGTCCCAGGGCCAAACTCACGGGCTCAACCGTCACTCTCTGAAATTCTGCACTTGGAAAGTGATGTATTGTGTCATAGTCAAGACAATGATTTCCACTAGACGGCTCCCCCCAAACATTGAGACTTGCAGAATTTGGTTTACTCTCCTAGCAAGACTGTAAAGGTGGCAAAATTCTTGGCCTCTTTGGCAGGCAGACCCATGGAGCCCTGCAGTGCTCCTGCTATTTCTCACAGGGCCACCAGAGGGCAGTGTGTAGCTGCTTATGGGAAACTGCAAGGAGATCCACCTAGTCAATCCTAAAGGAAATCAATCCTGAATATTCATTGGAAGGACTGATGCTGAAGCGGAAACTCCAATACTTTGGCCACCTGATGCGAAGAACCAACTTACTGGAAAAGACCCTGATGCTAGGGAAGATTGAAGGCGGGAGGAGAAGGGGACGACAGAGGATTAGATGGCTGGATGGCATCCCCGACTCAATGGACATGAGTTTGTGTAGCATCCGGGAGTTGGTGATGGACAGGGAAGCCTGGTGTGCTGCAATCCATGGGGTGGAAAAGAGTCAGACATGACTGAGCCACTGAACTGACTGACTGCCCCTTTAAAAGAGTCCTTTTCAAGTTAAACTTCCTCAGAACATGTTTTATAAACTTGAGAGAATTTCTGTAAAATATATTGACATGCTTTTCATCTCCCAACCCTGGGATTAAAGCTGGGTCTCCTGCATTGCAGGCAGGTAGTTTAGAATTAAAAATTCAGACTGTTTCTGCACAAGGAAACACAGAGCCCCATAGGGCCACCAGAGGGCACTGTCAGACTTAGACCTGCATCCACCCATCTTCTGCCTCTGTGTTTTTCTGCTAATGACAAACACACTTCCCCATTTAAAAGCGGCTCTTTCCTAGATAGTCTTCATCAGGAAATGCAATGTACTCCAGTATTCCTGCCTGGAGAATTCCGTGCCCAGGGAGCCCATGGGGTCACAAAGAGTCGGACATGACTGAGCAACACACACACAGACAGAACATGTTTTGGAAAAAGTCAAAATCCAGGACAAGTAAAAATGCAAGGTGAGCCAGTGACTGGAAGTTTTCCCTTGTGACACATTACAAAGATTTAAAGTCTGTGTCTAAACCACCGATCTCTGTCCACCTCTGTCCCCTCCTTTCTTCATTCATCTATAAACATCTGTCTATGAAAAATATCTTTTCACAATCTATGTAATGTGTTAGAGATATTTTTCAATCATGTTGCCCCTTCTTTCTGATGTGAATCTTTGGGTGGCACTCTATTTATGAGATCTAATCCCTTAAATCTGTTTGTCACTCCCACTGTATAATTGTACGGGATTTGATTGTAGGTCATATCTGAGTGGTCTAGTAGTTTTCTCTACTTTCTTCAATTTAAGCCTGAATTTGCAATAGGAGCTCATGATCTGAGCCACAGTCAGCTACCAGTCTTGTTTTTGCTGACTATGTAGAGCTTCTCTGTCTTCAGCTGCAAAGAATATAATCAATCTGATTTTCGTATTGACCACCTGGTGATGTCCATGGATAGAGTTCTCTTCTGTTGTTGTTAAAGGGTGTTTTCTATGACCAGAATGTTCTCTTAACAGAACTCTTTTAGTCTTGGCCCTGCTTCATTTTGTACTACAAGGCTAAACATGCCTAT
Organism: Odocoileus hemionus; assembly: GCA_020976825.1. Lineage (NCBI taxonomy): Eukaryota > Metazoa > Chordata > Mammalia > Artiodactyla > Cervidae > Odocoileus > Odocoileus hemionus. The sequence goes on from CM037450.1 coordinate 42,080,209, forward strand.
TATTCTGGGTATCTGTTGAATTCCTCCTTTTGCATTCCAATCCTTTGTGATGAAAAGGACATCTTTTCCTTTTTTTTTTTTTGGTGTTAGTTCTAGGAGGTCTTGTAGGTCTTCATAGAACTGGTCAACTTCAGCATCTTTGGCAGTAGTGTTTGGGGCATAGACTAGGATTACTGTGATATTGAATGGTTTGTCTTGGAACACTAACAGAGATCACTCTGCGTTTGTGAGACTGCACCCAAGTGCTGCATTTGGACTCTCTTGTTGACTACAAGGCCTACTCCATTTCTTCTAAGGGATTCTTGCCCACAGTAGTAGATATAATGGTCATCTGAATTAAATTCCCCCATTCCAGTCCATTTTAGTTCACTGATTCCTAAGATGTCGATGTTCACTCTTGCCATCTTCTGCTTGACAACATCCAATTTACCTTGATACATGATCCTAACATTTCAGGTTCCTATGCAGTACTGTTCTTTACTGCATGGGATTTTACTTTCACCACCAGACACATTCTGAGCATCATTTCTGATTTGGCCCAGCCACTTCTTTCTCTATGGAGCTGTTAGCAGTTACCCTCCACTCTTCCCCAGTTTAGCATACTGAATGCCTTCTGACCTGGGGGGCTCATCTTGCAGTGTCATAAACTTTTTGCCTTTTCTTACTGTTTATGGTGTTCTCCAGACAAGAATACTCAAGTTGGTTGCCATTTCATCCCTTTGTGGACCATTTCTTGTCAGCACTCTTCATTATGACCCATCCATCTTGGGTGACTCTGTATACCATGGCTGATGGCTTCACTGAGTTGTGAAAACCCCTTCATCACTACAAGGCTGTGATCCATGCCAGTACCAAACAATTTTGATTACTATAGCTTTGCAGTAAGTTTTGAAATCAGTAACGGTATTCCCCCATATTACGTTTTCTTCTTGTGATTGTTTGGCTCTTTTGGGGTATATTAGCTTTAAAGTGTTTTAGGATAGGCATTTGGGTTTAGGGTGGAGTTTTGATTGGGATTGCATTGGAATTGTAAATTGCAATGGTTAGTATTGATATCTTAGCAATAAGTCTTCCAATGCCTGAAAACATGATTTGTGTCATTTAATGTTTTCAAAAAGTTTGACATTTCACTGTGTAAGTCTTCACTTTTTTTTAAGTTAATCACTAAGTAGTTTATTCTTTCTGAAACAATTTAAACAAAACTGTTTCCTTAATTTCCTTTTCACTTTCATCATTAGTGTACAGAAATGCCACTGATTTTCAGCATTGACTTTGGTGAATGTCCTCGTTACTTTGCTGAATTAATTTTTTATTTATAACATTTTTTTGTGGCATACTTAGGATTTCTACATTTGAGATCATGTCATGGGTGGACATAGATAATACTACCTCTTTTCAGATTGAAATGTCACTGATTTATCTGTCTGCCTGTATGTCTATCTTTCCTGACTGTTATGGCTAAGACTCCTCAGTGCTGTGTTGCATAGAAGTGGCAAAACCTAGCATTCTTATGTGTTTCCTAATCTCAACGGAAAAATTTTCAGTCTTCATCACTGGCTGTGATGTTGGCTGTGAGTTTCACTTGTCTGTGTGTAGTCAGTTGTGTCCGACTCTTCACGACCTTTTGCACTGTAGCCCACCAGGCTCCTCTGTCCATGGGACTCTAGTCAAGAATAGTAGAGTAGGTTGATATTTCGTCCTCTAAGGGATTTTCCTGATCAGGGATCGGACCTCTGTCTCTTGCATCTCCGCTTTGCAGGCAGATTCTTTACTGCTGAGCCATCAGGGACTTTAACTTTATGGTGGTAGTTTCCTTCAAGTGTTATTTGTCAAGTTTTTTTTTTAAATCATGAAAAGGTTTTGAAGTTTTTAAATTGTTCTCTCTGGATTAATTGAGAACATGGTTTTTCGATGCGTTATGTGAATGTGGTGCATTGCTTGCTTTTTTGCTTGCTTGCTAAGGTGCTTCAGTCGTGTCCAACTCTGTGAGACCCCCATGGACAGCAGCCCACCAGGCTCCTCTGTCCACAGGATTCTCTAGGCATGAACTCTGGAGTGGGTTGCCATTTCCTTCTCCAGCGTGGTGCATGATACCAATGCATTTTACTATGATGAAGCATTCTTGCATTCCAGGAAAAATCCCACTTGTGTATATTGTATAATTCTTATTATATGAATTGATATAAATTATTACATATATATGTATATACATAGATAGCATGCTGACTACATCAGCTCTGGCTTCCTAAACCCTGGTAGAATGGCAGGTGGCCAAGACGCAGCACTAGACCACAGAAGTTAATGCTTCTAATTTCTCGTGATCATTATCACTACTGATCCATGGGTGGTGTTTCACACAGTCAGTGACTATCTGACTTAGACCTGTATCTGCCCATCTCCTGCCCCCACGTCTCACTGTACTCCTTCCTTCTGGGACTCACTCAAACTACATCCTTCCTCATTCTCAGTGAGAGCCTGAGAGAGGCAAATGCTCGTAGTCTGAAAATGTTTTCATCTGAAAATTTTCTTATTTTGCTTTTATTCTTGAGTGATAGTTTAGAATGAAAAATCTACAGACCGTTTCTGTGATGTTTCCTTTGGCATCTGAAGCTGTTTTCCCTTGTGTTCCCTGCTACATTGTGACTGGTGACTGGTCTACTGTTGGTTCTCACTTGGTCTACCTTCCCTGCTCTGTGACAAAGTCTCCAATTGTCTTTAATATTCCACACTCCATTACTAGAGGGTGAGGTTTGAGGAACCTCCATACTGTTCTCCATTTTGGGTGTGTTTCATAGTGTCTTATTCATTGATGGTTCCAATAGTGTCTTTTAGGACTTTAACAAATTTATAGGAATTTCTTTTATAAGGTAGTCAAATTATTCTATTTCATGAAGCACTTGAGGCCTAATCCTCCCATGGTAGTCTCTGCTGACCCACGTTCATGGTGCCATAAAGGCATGTTTTGCTCATACTGGATCCTTGCTGGTTTGTAGGATTTGATATGTATATAAATATGTTTTTTTTCTTCTTGGTTTTGCTCATGTGATGGAGGTAAAAATTTCTCTCTTTTGCCATTTATGTTAAGTGTCATTTTGGTTTTCAGTCACGGAAGGATTTTTAATTTTCTCAAATGCATTCCAGGGCCTATGGAGAAGAACATTTAGAATTCTTCTGAAGTATCATTTCCTTCATGTTCCTCCCAACACAAAGATGTCACTTATCACTCAAGTGAAAATAAAACATCCCCCACTCCCTGCCTTCACCCTCTTCCTTTGCTTAGTTTTATCCATAGCAATTATAATCAGACACTGGCTGCCTGAAGCAGAGGCTGTTTTATTCCATCTGGGCTGCTGTCACAAATACCATAAACCAAGTAGCATATGAACAGCAGAGATTTACTCCTTAACAGTTATAGGTGCTGAGAAGTCCAAGATCAAGGTGAATGCAGCTTCCATGACTAGTGAGGAACCACTTTCTGGTTCATAGGAGGACTGTTTTCAGTGCACTCCCACCTGTCAGAAGAGGGGAGGGGCTCTCCCAGGCCTATTTTGCAAGAGCACTCTTCTCCCATGAGGGATCTGTCTCTGACTTAATTACACACGGCCCCACCTTCTCATACCATCACCTTAGAGTTTAAGATTTCAGCATATGAATGACTCCTGAGGGCCCTACACATGCTCAGTGCAGGAAGAGAGGAGACCACACCTGGCCCTTTCCCGGGAGGGCTCCACGCATGCACAGTGCAGGGGCTAAATGAGGACCCACTGCTATTTGAGGTATTTTTTATATGTCACTGATTTTTATCTGTCTCATCTATGTTGAAAACATATTTTCACATCTGTCACTTACTATAACCTCATTGGTGTCCTTTTTCCTTTATGGCAACTGTGCTTTACTTTGTTTTTCCCATTAAAAACTTGAATTTTTAAATTTATTTAGCAAGATTGAAGTTACACAAAGCAATCGTTCAATCTAGGAATAGAAGCAAAAATTTTACACATTGGAAATGAAGGATGAATTAAACATGGAAAACCTAAAAGTACCAATTGGAATGTACATACTGTGCTTCATTGTACAACTAAATGCTGGGTTTAGGAAAAGGAAAGTATTAATTTTCTATATGGAAATAAATGAACCCTGTGAAGCCAATAAGAAGTTAGTGTATTATGATTAAAAGTAGAAAACCTGTATAAAACAGAATTATGTAAAGATACTGAACAATTTCATATCTATAAATTTGACATGATAGGATACATGAATAATTTTCTGAACAACAAAAATTACCAAATTTCAATCTAGGGTAGACAGAAACTTCAAGCAGACCACTTTCGTAAAATTATTTTAGCAGTTGCTCACACATTCATCTAGGGATGGCCTGAGGAACTTTTTCTTTGAACCGTTGGAAAACTGCAATTTATTTTATAAAGGTACTTTTACCCATGCCTTAGCATCAATAAAAAAAATCCAATTTATAGAACTGTGTCTTGTTTAAGTTTAAAATGTACATGTGAAAACTGCTGACAACACAGTGCTTATTTATTTTATACATAGAAGTTTGTGTCTCTTAATCCTTTAACACATCTCGTCTCTCTACTCCTCACCACTAGCAACTATGTATTTGTTCCTTATATCTGTGAGTATGTTTCTGTTTGATTACTTAGTGTTTCAGTTTTTGTTGTTATTTATTTATTTAGTCCCTGCCACATAGCTTGCAGGATTCTAGTTCCCCAAGCAGAGAGCAAGCCCAGGACCCTGCAGTGCATGTGTGCAGTCCTAACCACTAGATCACCAGGGATTTACTGTTTTCATTTCTAGAGTCCAGAAATAAATGATAACATACAGTAAGTATTTGTATTTTTCTGATTTATTTCACTAAGCATAATATTCTCCAGATCCATCCATGTTTTACAAATGGCAAATTTTCACTCTTATCTGTATATGAGTGGTATTCCATTGTGTGTGTGTGTGTGTGTGTAATTTATTTTAATCAACTCATATGCTGCTGGGCATTTAGATTGCTTCCATACCTTGGCTATTGTAAATAATGTGGTACAAATATTGGAGTCCATGTATATTTTTGAATTAGTGTTTTTATTTTCTTCAGATGTGTATGCATAGGAGTGAAACTGCTGCAACATGAGGTAATTTTAGTTTTTGTTTTTTGAAGACCCTCTATACTGTTTTGCATACTGGCTGTACCATTCTACCTTCCCACTAACAACGTCTAAATGTTCCTTTTTCTCCACATACTCCCCAGCATGTTATTTCTGATGTTTTTGATGATAGAATGTGGTCGGTGATACTGCATTGCAGTTTGGATTTGCATTTTTCTAGTGATTTAGAATGTTGAGCATCTTTTCATGAGGCTGTTGATCATTTGTATATCTTCTTTGAGAGAATGTCTATTTAGATTTCTGCCCTTTGAAAAACGAGATTTTTTTTTTTTGCTATTAAGTTATATGAGTTCTTTTTGAATTTAATTTGTATTTTATACTGGAGAATAGTTGATTTACAATATGGTATTAGTTTCAGGTATACAACAAAGTCATTCAGTTATGTATATTCATAGATCTGTTCTTTTTCAGATACTTTTCCCTTATGAGTTATTACAGAATATTGTTGAGAGTTCCCTGTGCTATACAGTAGGTCCTTGTTGATTATTTTATATATAGTAGCATCTGTGTATTAATCTCAACCTCCTGATTTATCCTTCCCTTCACTTGTCCCATTTGGTAATCGTAAGTTTGCTTTTAAAATTTGTGTATCAGTTTCTGTTTTGTGAATAAGTTCATGTGGATCAGTTTTTTAGAGTCTGTATATTAGCAGTATCATAAGATATTTGTCTTTCTCTGTCAACTGTCTTCACTTCTATGATGATCTACAGGTCCATCCAAGTTGCTGCAAATGGCAGCATTTCATTTTTTTTATGGCTCAGTAGTATTCCATTGTGTATATACACCACATCTTCTTTATCCATTTGGCAGTGGATATTGAGGTTGCTTCCACATCTTAGGCATTGTAACTAGTAGTGCATTATCCTTTCAATTGACAGCTTTCTCCGAGTATATGTCCAGGAGTGGGATTGCTGGATCGTGAGGTAGTCTTATTATTGAAGAGCCTTCATAGTGTTTTCCATACTGGCTACACCAATTTACATTCCCACCAACAGTGCTCAAGTAATTCTTTTTCTCCACATCCTTGCCAACATTTATTTGTGTTCTTCTTGATGATGGCTATTTTGGTAGATGTGAGGGGGTAACTTCTGTTGGTGTGGATTTGCATTTCTTTGATGATTACAGATGTAAAGCATCTTTTCCTGTGCCTGTTTGCCATCTGTATGTCTTCTTTGGAAAAAATGTCTATTGACACTTCTGGCCGTTTTTTAAATGAAGTTGCTTTTTTTTTGTTTGCTTTTCAGTTGTATGAATTCTTTATATATATTATAAATTAGCGCCATACAAAATATATGAATTGCAAATATTTTCTCCTATTTCATTTCATTACATTTCTCTCTGTTTTACATTGTTGACCTCTGTAATAATTCGAGTTGTTACCTTTTGCTTTTCTTTTGTGTTTAGACTCAGATCCGAAAATCATTTCTGAGACAGGTGTTAAAGAGGTTTCTACTTGTTTTTTCTACTTCTGTGGTTTCAGGTCGTCTACTCAAGGCTTAATGCATCTTGAGTGCAGTTCTCTGCATAAGATACTGGTCCAGTTTGGTTGTTTTGCATGTAAGTGTCCAGTTTTCCCAACATCATTTATTGCAGACACTGTCCTTACCTACCTTTTATATTTTTGGCTTGTTTGTTGGTGGAGAAGGGAAAGGCAAACCACTTCAATATTCTTGCCTTGAGAATCCCATGAGCAGTATGAAAAGCAAAAAGATATGATACTGAAAGATGAACTCCCAAGGTCAGTAGGTGCTCAATATGCTACTGGAGAAATAACTCCAGAAAGAATGAAGAGATGGCGCCAACGCAGAAACAACACCCAGTTCTGGATGTGACTGGTGATGGGAGTAAAGTCTGATGTGATAAAGAACAGTATTGCATAGCAACCTGGAATGTTAGGTCCATGAATCAAGGTAAATTTAAAGTGGTCATACAGGAGATGGCAAGTGTGGACATTGACATTTTAGGGATCGGTGAACTAAAATGGACTGGAATGGGTGAACTTAATTGAAATGACCATTACATCTACTACTGTGGGCAAGAATCCCTTAGAAGAAATGGAGTAGCTGTCATAGTCAGCAAAAGAATCTGAAATGGTGTGCTTGGGTGCAGTCTCAGAAATGACAGAGTGATTTAAGGACAGGAACCTAAAGGCCACAACAGATGGCATGGTCACCTTTCTGTGGCAGATGACAGGCTGTGAGCACCATAAAAATTATTTCTCATTTTGTTATTTTTTTCAGATGGGAGGATAAATATACTCCCTGTTATTTTATCCTGAATTGAAACAGGAATTCCTATAAAGAGAGTCTTAAAATTTACAAATAACCCAATAGAAAAGTGAATAGGGTTTTTAGGAAGGGTATCCAAATGACTAAGAAGAAGATATTCACTATGAGATAAAATCTCTTACCAACATAGATGATTTTTTTAAATGATGACTTACTATTGTTTGCAAAGTTATGGAGAATGAGCACTTTAATATCTTGTTAGTAGAAGTGTGAATTAATGCAAACCATTTTGGAAAGTCTGGCAATTAAAAAAATCATTCGACTCAATATTCATTTTCAGAAGATCTAATTTCAGCATAAAAATAATGCAATAAAATAATAATCACAAAGGAATAGACAGTTTTTAAGCTTCCACAAACAGTAGAATGATAAAACATATCAGTAAATCATATATATATACACATGCTATGGAAACCTAATCAGCTACTAAAAACAGTGAGTTCTGTCTCGTGACCATGAAGACTGGTCATAATATCTTGTTCAGTTAAAAGAGAAACTCACTAAGCAACAAGAATACTCTGATTATTTTTATTAGAAAAAAATAAAATGATATAGGAAAAAGCAAAAGAATAAACACCATTCTATTTTTTAAACTTCAGGAGGGTGTGCTGGAGAGATGTCATTAAAAGATTGCTTACTTTTTTGTTACCTATCTTGAAAGTATTGCTTTCAATCTTAAAAATGAATAAGAATTTGAAAATCCCAGGAATATTGCCAGTCAGTGTCCAACAATATTTGCCAAAATATTTACACACATAATGAAATAAAATAAATAAGGAAGTCCACTTTACTGTGTAGGTAATGAAATGACAAGTTTATAGAACATACCATTTATATATAACTGCAAGAGAAGTTAATACTAGTTAAATGATACAAAAGCAGTTGTAGATGGATACAATTTACTGTTAGCTATGAAAATAATGTACCAGAAATAACAGGAACATTTAGAAGTACCTCAACATATCCGGTAATTTTGACCTGTGATGCTCACTGCCTGAGTATTTTATCATGTAATTTAAAGTGAGACTACAGATTTAACCTAGTGAACTGATATTTTGTTTTCCTTGTTTATATACCCCTTCTAAATAAATTTAAAACTTTTCTCTTAAGCATTTGTTTTCTTTAAAATTTTTGGCTTTTGCAGTTTTTTATTTTTAAAATTTATCTGATTTTTAAGAGGGGTAATATCCCTCTTCATGAGGGACTTCCCTCGTGGCTCAGACGGTAAAGCGTCTGCCTACAATGTGGGAGACCCGGGTTCGATCCCTGGGTATGGAAGATCCCCTGGAGAAGAAAGTGGCAACCCACTCCAGTACTCTTGCCTGGAAAATCCCATGGACAGAGAACCCGGGTAGGCTACAGTCCATAGAGTCGCAAAGAGTCAGACACAACTGAGCCACTTCACAATGCCCCTCCTCATACTGTTCGAATATTTTTGCTTCTGTTGATACTTTATTAACTTCTGCTTTTAGGGAGTGATTTAAATGAGTCTTCTATTTCATCATAAGCATTTCAGTTTTCTTGTTCCAGTTGCATTTCTACAAAACCTTCTTTTAAAAGTGAGTAGGTTGCAAAAGCATCGGACATGACTTAGCAACTAAAGAACAACAAACGTTTGTTTTATTTATTGTCCGTAGGACTTCATCTCATGCCAGTGATATTATGGTCACTAAGTCTAAATATCCTCTAGCTTGCAGACTTTTTAAAACTGGATATTTTCCAGATATTCAGTCAGACTAGACTGTAAGTTAAATTTACCGTATGAAAAAAGCAGTCCTACACTAATTCATGGCTCTGAAACTTCCTGAATTCATCAAATCACAGTTTTCCTGTAACACATTTTTCACCCAAGGCCTTAAACTTTTGAGCCTAAATAGCCAATAATAAGTTTTCAACATTTCATGATTTCAGTCAGTTCAGTCTCTCAATTGTGTCCGACTCTTTGAGAGCCCATAACTGCAGCACACCAGGCCTCCCTGTCCATCACCAACTCCCAGAGTCCACCCAAACCCATGTCCATTGAGTCGGTGATGCCATCTGCCAGGGTCCAGCCTCGGCAGGATCCAGGGGTACCCTCAGGATGAAAGGCATCGGGGGGAGAGAGAGAGAGAGAGAGAGAGAGAGAGAGAGAGAGATCAGATCAGACGGGGGGTGCAGCAGAGTCTGGCAAATCTTTATTTTTTACCGTAGCTTTTATATTCTAAGTTAGTACATTTTTAAGGGGAAGATAGTTTAATATTACATCAGCTTATCCTTCACGAAACCAGGGTGTTTCCTGCAACTTCTTTGTGAGAGTCTTGTATGTTATCTTCTGGCCTCGGGGCATATTGACATGTTGTGACCTAGGTGAATGCAAAGCTGTTTTCCGCAATCTATTCTTTAATGAACACGAAGGTCAGTCCTTTTGCAGAAGTTATCAGTTAAATTTATCTAAAAGGTTTACCACACAAAGACTCTGCAGCTCCTGTGAGGCAGCCCCTGTTTAGCATTCCTGGTTAAAATTAACAATTCTGAACTCATTTTTCTAAATCTTTAACTATAACCACTTTTAAAATAATATTTTTGTGTTCTCTAATAAGGCTTCCTCACCCCCAAAGGGCTCTGTGCCTATTAGGGCCTTTTGTGTGATCAAGTTCTTTATGCTGTTTATGATTAAGGTGTTGTGAGCAGTCATGTGCATCAGTACGCATTTGCCAAGCAGGCTAGAATGCCAGCAAAGGGGTCTAAATTGAAACACTCCTTTCATCCTGGATAATCTTATAGGATACTGCCGTCTGGGGGACATATTGATTAAAGTTCTAGGTTGATTCTGTTTGGAGAGAGATTGGGGAAGGCCTTCTGCCTATGTCACAGAAATTAGGGAGTAGTCTAATACAACAAGCATCAGAAAGACAGAGATCATCTTTAAGGAGAGCGCTGGGGCAGCTTTTCGAAATCCCTGAGGTCCTGATCTGCCTTGCTTGTCAGGTCTTCTCCTCATGACCTTGTCATGGGTGGGATCTCGTGTTCTGGCTCCTGGCAGCCATCCAACCATCTCATCCTCTGCTGTCCTCTTCTCCTCCCACCTCAGTCTTTCCCAGCATCAGGGTCTTTTCCAATGAGTCAACTCTTCTCATCAGGTGGCCAAAGTATTGGAGTTTCAGCTGCAACATCAGTCCTTTCAATGAATACCCAGGACTGATCTCCTTTAGGATAGACTGGTTGGACCTCCTTGCAGTCCAAGGGACTCTCAAGAGTCTTCTCCAGCACCACAGTTCAAAAGCATCAATTCTTTGGTGCTCAGCTTTCTTTAATAGTCCAACTCTCACATCAGTACATGACCACTGGAAAAACCATAGCCTTGACTAGACGAACCGTTGTTGGCAAAGTAATGATTCTGCTTTTTAATATGCTGTGTAGGTTGGTCATAACTTTCCTTCCAAGGAGTAAACGTCTTTTAACTTCATGGCTATTGACTATTTGAGGTCTTTTGTGTTCCATACAAATTATAATTTTTTTTTCTAATTCTGTGATAAATACCATTGGTAATTTGACACAGATTGTTCAATCTGTGAATTGCTTTGGCCAATACAGTCACTTTCAAAACATTAATCCTTCCCCTCCAAGAATGCGGTCTATCTCTGCATCTGCCTATGTCATTTTCACTTTCTTATTATCAGTATCATATATTCTGTGCCCAAGTCTTTTGCCTTCTTACATACATTTACCCCTACGTATTTTACTTTTTGCAGCAATGGTAAGAGGGATTGTTTCCTTAATTTCTCTTTCTGATTGTTCATCTTTAGTGTATAGAAATGAAAAAGATTTCTGTATATTAATTTTGCATCCTGCAACTATGCAAAATTCATTGATTATCACTAGTAGTGTCTGGCGGCATCTTTAGGATATTTTACGTGTAATATCATGTCATCTGCAAAGAGTGACAGTTTTTTTCTTTTCCAGTATGGATTCCTTTTATTCTCTTCCCTTGTCTGATTGCTTTGGCTAGGACTTCCAAACTATACTGATTAATAAAGGCTAGAGTAATTAATAAAGGATATTTTTACCTTGTTCCATCTTTTAGATGAAATGACCCCATTTTTACCATTGAGAATGATGTTTGTTGTGGCTTTTTCATATCTATATGGCCTTTGATGTGTTGAGGTTGTTTCCCTCTATGCCCACTTTCTGGGAAGGTTTTTATCATAACTGTCTATTTAATTTTGTCAAAAGCTGTTACTGAATCCATTGAGATGATCAAATCGTTTTTATTCTTTAGTCTGTTAGTATGGTGAATCACATTTAATAATTTGCATATACTGAAGAATCCTTGCATCTGCACACTTGGTAAATCCCACTTGACTATGTCATTTGATCCTTTTAATGTGTTGTTGGATTTTGTTTGCTAATATTTTGAAGAAAACTTTTGCATCTATGTTCATCAATGATATTTGCCTGTAGTTTCCTCTTTTTGTGTGATGTATTTATCAATTTTTTGTATCAGGGTAATGGTGGCCTTGTAGAATGAGCTTGGCAGTGTCCATCCCGTTGCAAGCTTTCAGGAGAATTTGAGGAAGAGAAGCATTAAGCCGTTTCTAAATATTTGATAGAATTCACCTATGAAGCCATATGTTCCTTGATTTTTGTCTGTTGAAAGATTTTAAATCATGCTTATGATTATTCTTTTCATGTTTTCTATTTCTTGCTGGTTCAGTCTTGGAACTGAACCAATCTTGGAACGTGGAATTCTCAAGAAAGTACCCATTTCCTCTAGATTGTCCATTCTATTGGCATAAACTTGCCTATAGTAGTCTTTTATGATCCTTTGTATTTTTGCAGTGTCACTGGTAACTTCTCTTTTTTCATTAATAATTTTATTGATGTGAGTCCTCTTCTTTAATTCTTGATAAGTCTGGCTGAAGGCTTATCAATTTTGTTTATCTTTCCAAAGAACCAATTTTTAGTGTCATTAAGCTTTGTTATTGTTTTCTTCATTGCTATTTCAGTTATCTCTGCTTTGATTTTTATGGTTCGTTTCCTTCTACTAACTTTGGATTTTGCTTGTTCTTCTTCCTCTAGTTGTTTTAAAGAAAAGGTTAGGTTGATTATTTGTGATTTTTCTTGTTTTCTGAGGTAAACTTCCCTTTTATAACATCTTTGCTGTATCCTGTATGTCTTGGATAACCTTGCTTTTATAATCATTTGTCTCTATGTATTTTATTTAATTTTTTCTTTGATTTCTTAAGTGATACATTAGTTATTTAGTAGCATATTGTTTAGCCTCCATGTGTTTGCTTCCTATACTTTGATTCCTAAAATTTGATTTATGTCTTGTTGATTTCTAATCTCATAGTGTTGTGGTCAGAAAGATTCTTGATATGACCAATTTTCTTGTATTTATCAAGAATTGATTTGTGAATCAAGATGTGATCTATTCTGGAGAATATTCTGTATGTATTTGAGAAAAAAGTGTATTCTGCTGCTTTTGGATGGAATATCCCATTAATTCTATCTGGTCTAATGTGTCATGTAAAACTTGTGTTTCCTTAACAGTTTTCTGCCTGAATGGTCTATCCATTGATGTAAGTAGAACATTAAAGCCCCCCATTATTATTGAGTCACTGTCAATTTCCCCTTTCGTGGCTGCTCAGTTCAGTTCAGCTCAGTCGTTCAGTCATTCCCGACTCTTTGCAACCCCATGGACTGCAGAACGCCAGCCTCCCTTGTCTATTACCAACTCCCGGAGGTTGCTCAAACTCATGTCCATCAAGTCGGTGATGTCATCCAAGCATTTCATCATCTGTCATCCCCTTCTCCTCCTGCCTGCAATCTTCCCCAGCATCAGTTTTTTGTTTGTTTGTTTGTTTTCCCCATGAATCAATTCTTCGCATCAGGTGGCCAAAGAAATGGAGTTTCAACTTCAGCATCAGTCCTTCCAATGAATATTCAGGACTAATTTCTGTGAGGATGGACTGGTTGGATCTCCTTGCTGTCCAAGGGACTCTCAAGAGTCTTCGCCAATACCACAGTTCAAAAACATCAATTCTTCTGCTCTCATGCGTACATGACTACTGGAAAAACCATAGCTTTGATGAGACAGACCTTTGTTAGCGAAGTAATGTCTCTGCTTTATAATATGCTGTCTATCTTGGTCATAGCTTTTCTTCCAAGGAGCAAATGTCTTTTAATTTCATGGCTGAAGTCATCATCTGCAATGATTTTGGAGCCCAAAAAAGTAAAGTGTGTCACTGTTTCCACTGTTTCCCCTTATGTTTGCTGTGAAGTGATGGGACCAGATGCCATGATCTTAGTTTTCTGAATGCTGAGTTTTAAGCCAACTTTTTCACTGTCCTCTTTCACTTTCATCAAGAGTCTCTTAAGTCCTTCTTCACTTTCTGCCATAAGGGTGGTGCCATCTTCATATCTGAAGTTACTGATATTTCTCCTGGCAACCTTGATTCAAGCTTGTGTTTCTTCCAGTCCAGCATTTTCCATGATGTACTCTGCATATAAGTTACATAAGCAGGGTGACAATATACAGCCTTGACATATTACATTCCCAATTTGGAACCAGTCAGTTGTTCCATGTCTAGTTCTAACTGTTGCTTCTTGACTTTCATGACTCTTAGCATTGCCTTATGTATTGAGGTGCTCCTGTGTTTGGTGCATATATATTTACACTTGTTATATCTTCTTCTCAGATTGATTCCTTGATCATTATGTGGTTTTCTTCCTTGTCTCATGTAATAGTCTTTATTTTAAAGTCCGTTTTGTCTGATATTAATATTGCTACTCCAGCTTTCTTTTGAATTCTATTTGCATGAAGCAATGTCTTCCATCTCCTCACTTGCAGTCTGTAGGTATTCCTTGTGTCCCTAGGTCTGAAGTTGGTCTCTTGTAGACACCATATATATGGGTCTTGTTTTTGTATCCATTCAGCCAGTTTGTCTTTTGGTTGGAGCATTCAATTCACTTACACCTAAAGTAATTATTCATATGTATTATGAGACAGTTAAATAGCATCACCAACTCAATGGACATGAACTTAAGCAAATTCTAGGAGATAGTGGAGGACAGGAAAACATGGCATACTGTAGCTCATGGGGTTTCAAAGAATTATACATGACTTACGACTGAACAACAACAACAAATATCCTTATTACCATTTTCTTAGCTCTTGCTTGTTATAGTTCATTTGGTGTCTCCTTCATATCTGAATGAGAGCCTTGCTCTGTTGTATATTCTTGGTTGAAAGTTTTTCACTTTCATCACTCTATATAAATCATGCAAATCCCTCTCATCTGCAAAGTTTCTGATGAACAAAACCAAATGATAGTCTTATGGGATTCCCTCGTTTGTTATTTATTGCTTTTCCTTTGCTGCTTTTAGTGTATTTTCTTTGTTTTTAAGTTTTGTCAATTTGATTAACATGTGTTTTGGCATGTTCTTCCTTGGCTTTTCTTGTATGGAAATCTCTGCACTTTCTGAAACTGCTTGACTGTTTTCTTCCCTCTTTAGTGAAGTTTTCATTTCTTTTCTCTTTGAATATTTTCTCAGTCTCTTTCTCTCTCTTCTCTTTTGTGATCTATATAATGTAAGTCTTTGTGCATTTAATATTGTCCCAGAGGTCTCTTAAGTTTCCCCATTTCTTTTCAGTCCTTTTTTGCTTTATTCTTTTCCACTTAATGATTTCCATCATTCTATCTTCCAGATCACATATCGGTTTTTCTGCCTCATTTATTCTGCTCCTGATTCCTTCTAGTTTATGTTCTATTTCAGTTATTTTATTCTTCAGCTCTGTTCATTCTTTCTATCTTCTAGTTCTTTGTTAAAAATTTCTTGTATCTTCTAGGTCTGTACCCCCATTTTCTCCAAGACCTTGTGTCGCCTTTACCATCATTACTCTGATTTACTTTGGGGTAGATTCCCTACCTCCATTTCACTTAGCTGTTCTTCTGGGGTTTTATTTTGTCCCCTCGTCTGAACACATTTCTCTGCCATCTCATTTTATGTGTATTCATGGCCTCCATTCCACAGGCTGCAGGATTGAAGCTCCCCTTGCTTCTAGTGTCTGCTCTTGGTGAGTGAGACAGGACTAGAAGCTTGTGCAGTTTTCCTGGTGGGAGGGGCTGGTGTCTGACCACTAGTGAGCAGGATCTCTTGTGGGAAGGGTCATGCCAAAGGGTGTTAGCTCAGTAGCACTTTTGGCAGCCTATCTGCTGATGTGTGAATCTGGGTTTCTGCCCTGTTGGTTGTTTGGCCTGAAGCATCCTCGCACTGGGGACTATAGTCTGTTGGATTGGTCCAGATCTTATTGCCAAATGGTAGCCTACAGAGGGCTCATGCCAGTTAGTACTCCATAATCCCTGTATTATTAATGTCCTCATTCCTACAGGGAGCCACAGCTGCCCCTGCCTCCACAAGAGACCATTCAAAACCATGGTCTGGCCCAAGTTCCTGTGAAGTTACTGCTTTTCCCCTGGGTCCCAGTGTGCACAAGAGCTTGTCTGTGCCTCTAAGAGCAGAATTTATTTCCCAAAATCTTGTGGAGCTCCTGAGATTAAGCCTCACTGGCCTCCAAACCAAAGGCTCTGGAAGCTCCTCCTCCTAATGCCAGACTCTCCAGTTTTGGGAGTCTGCTGTGTGTCTCAAAATGATCACTTCTGTGAGAGAGCTTCTGCAGTATAATTATTGTCTAGTTTGTGGGTCACCTACCCAGTGGATATTGGATTTAATTATATCACACATGCATCCCTCCTACCATCTCATTGTGGCTTCTTCTCTGTCTTTGGATGTAGAATATCATTTTTTGTTAGTTCCAGTGGTTTTGGTTGATGGTTGGTCAACATTTAGTTTTGATTTTGCTGTGTGTGTGTGTGTGTGTTTTTTTTTTTTGAGAGGAGGTGAGTTCAAGTCCTTCTACTCAAACATCTTGTCTCCAATTCAGGTTATAGTATATTTTTGATAATATCACATTTGCAGTGCAATCGTGAAGCATTTTTTTAAACTAGTATTTTTAAGATTCTAGGTAACAAAATATCAGGAACATATGCCTCAATTAAATGTTTACTAGGATGCTCTAGTTTCAGTTGGTTTCATGACCTAGTAACGATGATTAATCAAAGTTTGATCTGTGCTTAATGAAGAACTGGGTATGAGCACATAATACACAATTAAAAGCTTTGGAGTTTAGAAAATTATATTTATGTCATGAAAATAATACATAAGATATATTTAGTCTAGAGAATACTTAAAGTTTAAGTATCTTTACATTTGGGCATTTAAAATTAGTTTTCATTTATCTGAAAGAGCTAGATGTTTTATTACTATAAATACTATGGTATATACACCACAGTATTGCATACCTAGAAAAACTTGAGTTTATTAAAAACCTGGTCATTTAATAGTCCTAATACTGTAATTAACAAATCAACTGATTTTTCTTCAATGATACAAATTTGCATTAAAATTATGATTGAAAACTGTTTGTCACTATGTTACTTTGCAATTCTTTTATGCAATATCTGCTTCATTTATCACAAATTTGTGCAAATGACATTCAAAATTACTGGTGCACTGGGAAGACCCAGAGGGATCGGGTGGAGAGGGAGGTGGGAGGGGGGACCGAGATGGGGAATACATGTAAATCCATGGCTAATTCATTTCAATGTATGACAAAAACTACTGTAATGATGTAAAGTAATTAGCCTCCAACTAATAAAAATAAAAAAAAAAAAAAAAAAAAAAATAAAAAGCAGAGACATTAAAAAAAAAAATTACTCCCCCAACCCATCTCTGAATTTCTAAGATAAACCTTAATGTTTCCTTAGCATTTTAAACTAAGGTTATCAAGATCAAATATAAATTCTCTATGTCCAAACTTTTTTCATTCCATTCTTTCTCTGATTATTGGTGTCATATTACTTCTAGCCATTTCTGCATTGAAATGTCTTTTATTCCTACCTTTCCAAGTCATACTGTACACCTTCCACTAAAGCATTTTTGAACAGCTTGTGGTTGCCCATCCTCTTTCACTCTATCACACAGGTACATACTAAGTAGAATTTCATTGTTTCCACAATTCATCTACCTATACTAAAGCCTAAAACATGTCTTGTTTTGCTCACTCTATGACTCTCCCATACTTTCTTATTAAGTGAAGTGATTTAGAAAATTGGACAGTATTCAATTTATTTTCTTAAAACATCAATTACTGTCCCTTTTGCTAGTCAGTGGGGCTTCCCTCATGGCTCAGATGACAAAGAATCAGCCTGCAATGAAGCAGACCCGGGTTTGATCTCTGGGTTGAGAAGATACCCTGGAGAAGGGAATGGCAACCTACTCCAGTTTTCTTGCCTGGAAAATCTGATAGACAGAGCAGCCTGGTGGACAATAGCCCATGTCATCAGCAAGAGTCGGATATGACTGAGCAACTAACACATTTTGCTACTCAGCAATCCGTTCCATGTTTAGTCTATATGTAATCATTTTAAAATAAGAGAGTGGCAAATATTCTAATTAATCAGAGTATAAGGTATGTTGAACAGAATAGGCTCCACCAGCATTAACATCAATGGATTTACCAAAGCTCTCAGCCTGTAATGTTAGGAACTTGATTTTCTCAGCATTCTCTATGTTAGTTCTGGTTCTCCCAGAATCAGGATTAACTTGGATTAAACATGTAAGGACTTCATTAGGGAAAATGTTCTTGTGGCTAAAAAGATAAATGAGTAAGTAAGGAGGGAGCCAAGGAAGGCTGGAGAGCCCTCACAGTAGAATATCTGACCTAAAGTGGAGAGAGGTCCTAGAGAGTCCGGGAAAGTGGCATTGCAGGGAAATTCATC
Source organism: Odocoileus hemionus (assembly GCA_020976825.1). Taxonomy (NCBI): domain Eukaryota; kingdom Metazoa; phylum Chordata; class Mammalia; order Artiodactyla; family Cervidae; genus Odocoileus; species Odocoileus hemionus. Next base: position 42,098,494 of record CM037450.1, read on the forward strand.
TGGCTGTCTAGAAATCCTTGTGGCACAGGCAGAGGAGAACTGTGACCCCCAGGTATCACTTATTTTAGCATTTCAATCACATTTGATCATTCACTGGGAGTTGCTCTTGGGTAGATGGCCTTGGGAGCAATATGAGTTCAGAACAAACAAGAGGAATTCTATTGTATACATCTGCAATTACAGCTCTGAGTTCAGTTGGCCACCACAACCCTAGAAGATGATCCAGTTTTAAAAATATATTATATATAACTAGCTCATAAGAAATTTGATTACATGTTAGCAACAGTGTTTTGCTTACACTAAGAGCTAACTTAATCTTAGTGTCAAATTTTGACATTAGTATTCATAATAGTACATTGTCTAATTCTGTCATAAGATATGCTCTAAAGTAAAATTATATGTATAAATTTATCTGCAATTTGTTAACTTTTTCTCAGCCTTCAATGTTGCAAGAATTCAAATATGTCTCTTTTTTATAATTCATGACAACCTGGAGGGATAGGGTGGGGAGAGAAGTGGAAGGGGGGTTCAGGATGGAAGAAACCCATGTATGTATACCTATGGCCGATTCACATTGATGTATGGCAAAAAACATCACAATATTGTAATTATTCTTCAATTAAAAAAAAAAAAACTTTTGGGGGTCCATGGATTTTCATTAGGTAAGAAGCTGCAAAGATCTGCTGTCAAATTAGAAATATTACATGGGAGGAACATTATGGAATTAATTTTTCATTTGATAGTGACTTGCCATTTCAATCAGAAGTAGCAATTCGTCACATTCCCCAATCCTAATAAAATATTAGGCATGTTAATTCTTCAGTTTGATTGTTGTGTGAATGTGAAAAACAAGAGGTATAAATTGAGTAATATGTGACTTGTTAATTGTCAATAGCTCTTCTGTCAATCTACTCTCCTGAATCCATTATCACTATAGTCAGGTGCTGAACAGGGTGAACATGAAAGCAACATGTTAAAATGCTTTGGAGTGACTAGTACTTTTACTTGTGAGCAAAGTGGTTTTTGGAGCATGAGGTAAAGTTTGTGTTAGAAATGCTTGTAGATTGCATGCATCCCCCCATCTTCTAGGGTGGGCTATGCAAGGGAGTGCATGGTTTCCATGTGCTGTTACTATAACTCACATGCAAAGAGCCAACCTGGCTCCACTATCCACAACAAGACCTCAGACATCATTTATGTTAACCCAAACATTGCCATAAATATTTCTCATCTCAATTCCTAGATAGCTCATGACTTTCACTTAAACCCATCTTTAATAAAATAGAATTTACTTGGATTGCCCATTTGGCAAAAATACCAATTATCCAGTTTTGCATTGCTCCAGGAGTGTGTGTGTGTGTGTGTGTGTGTGTGTGTGTGTGTGTGCATTCACATAAATGTAGTAGTAAAAAGAGGAACACGTAAGGCTGACACTAGTTTTTTGCAGGTAGCATTCATCTTCAGTGACTCAGGTCACTCTTTGGTCCTATTTAAATGACAAATGTGTTTCCGCACTGGTGCAGGATCAAGCCAGTCTGTTTGACTTTGACCCGATATCTGACTGCTGTGAAGTCTGCCTTCTGCTCTGGCTGTTATTCTCCATCAGCCCATAGCTGGAACACATAGAAAAGTATTTATTTTTAAACATTGCTCATCAAGTTGTTTAGTTCAGTTGCACAGGTTCCCAGTTGTCTGAAACTTGCCATTCACTTGAATTTTTATTTTATTTTAGCACAGTGTCTACTTTGGTCCTTGGAGTTGACCCTCTTCAGTTTATGTGTCAGGGATAATTGAGTGTTATGCAGTCATCCACAATCTGCACATACTTATTCCAGTAAAGTTGTTTCCCAGTAATTCTCTTAGGAGCAACCATAACTGTGGTACCTTCTAAGATCTTGTTCTCTATTGTTATCTTTTCTTTTCTGGCTAACATATAAAGTGATATCCCAGCAAATCTCATTTGATTTCCTGATGTGTTCTTCCTTGATAAAAGAAGCAACTTCAATTTCTCTCTATAATACTAAGAACATAAAGTATGTTTATTTTTACATCATTTTGGATTTTTGTATAAGTCTCCAGCAAATAAATGAAAACAACTTTTTCTTACTATGTTTGTTCAGTTCTAAGAACTTCAGGCCCCACTTTAACTCAAAAGGTCATGTTTTTTCTTCTAGGACTATAATGATGAGATTCGTCAGGAACAACTACGTGAATTATCTTACTTAAATGGCTCAGAGGACTCTGATCGTGGCAGAGGTGTTAGAGGCAGAGGGATAAGAATAGCTCCCACAGCTCCATCAAGGTACATTACTTCTTGCTTTAAATAAATAAATTTATTTATTTAATAATAATAAATAAATTAGCAGTCACTGAAGATGGCAATCCCTTGCTGGCCTGTTCTGTGTCATAATCACAGCAAGGAATAAACAACATCAGCAACAATAAATACCATTGACAAAAAAAGCAATAACAACAGATGCTTATGTAACTCATAAGAGCTTTACATAAAGTATCACCAGTGTATGGTTAAGCATTATCTACAGGTGAGCAACTGATAAAGATGTAACCAATATGCCTGAGAACACACAGGCAGTCTGACTCCAAAATTCAGAGTCTGAGCTCTTAACAACTGTTCCAAAAAGAAAAGAGGATCATACCTGAGACTGTTTACTTTGGTCCTGTCCCCAGGATTAAGGCAAGCAGATGATATAGTTATACACATCTTTGAGTCAGGATGACCTTGCATAAAGAGAAAATTTCAAGTATTTCCGGTGCCTTAAGTGACCCTTGAATTGATATAGTCTTACCAGAGAGGTATAGAGATAAATGAGGATAATGATAGATGGAGGTAAGTAAATAGATATTTAAATAAATAGAGTCCAGAAAGCCAGATGTATATTACCTACACGGGTGAGAGTAAGAATACTTTAGTTATATTTGGTTGTGCAATGTCATCAGAGAATATTTTATTTGATATTATTCACTTTGCAAACAAAATGGAATCTTTCTGTATCAGAATTTGTTTTGTAGGATTCTGTGTTTGTCAATCTTTCAGCAGAAAGCATTGTTCAGTAAAGAGGTAAAGTGAAAAATACTCACACATTTCACACAGAGGCTGTATAATTCTGTCCTTCTCTTTGTCCTGTTGAAGTTGGCTTTCAAATCTCTAAATTAAGACACGAATTAGAGTAGTATTTCATTTATTGCCTAGAAATCATCTTAAGAGATTCCAAGATACTTTAATAATTCAATTTGCCTTTTATCTGCTTTTATTAACATCATCATTAATTTATTTTTCTTTTTTAATTATTATTTATTTTAATTGGAGGATAATTGCTTAACAATATTGTGACAATTTTTGCCATACATCAACATGAATCAGTCACAGCTGTATATGTGTCCTTCCATCCTGAAATCCTTCCCACCTCTTTCCTCTCCCTATCCCTCTGGGTTGTCTTTTTTTTTTTTTTTTTTTTTTCCTTTAATTTTTTTCCCTTTAATTATGTCCCAAACATTTTAACCACCTTCCATCACTGGTTTTAACCTTTAATGGCACACATCAAAAAATTTATACTTATCAAAAAAAAAAGTTAAGAATGACAAATTTCCCAAATAAAGTATCAAGGGAATAATTGACTATCTAAATGTAAAACCTGGCAATTATGCAATTACTTTGACAAACGAAAAACCTTCTGAAAATGTTTCAGTGGTTATTTATACATTTATAATTGAGCTTTCTAATGCTACCCAGAACATTAGTTTATTTTTTATGGATATACCTTTTATGGAATCAGCCTTTTATAAGACCCTTATATTAACCCCATTTTTATGGGTTGGAGGATGACATCATTGCAACTAATATTAAATTGATTATATCATAGGGTTTAAATAATGAAATTGTCACTTTTGTAGTTCAAAAATTGATAATTTTGGCAGTTTTTTATGGTGCAAATTATGTAATAAAGGAGAAGGAAATGGCAATCTACTCCAGTATTCTTGTCTGGGAAATCCCATGGAAAGAGGTGCCTTATGGACTATAGGCCATGGGGTCAAAAGAGATGGACATGACTTAGTAACTAAACCACCACCACCAAGTATGTATTGAGTGAGTATACAGGGAACTAGTATTTTTATATTCTATATTTCTTGGAATTGGGACCATTTAAAAAATAATGCATTAACCTGTTTTTGAGATTATAAAATCATTCTATTAAAGGATTTTGTTTTGTTATTGATGTTCCTTAAGGTAATAATATAGCTGTCATATTGAGTAAGCCATATAAAATTTCAACTTTAGTGAATTTTTACTCTAAAATATTAATTTCTCCAATTGTTTAGTAAAGGATAGAGCATTGTATTATTGATTTTTAAATATCTTGGAAAAATTTGATTGAAAGCTTTGCTCAATCTGATACTGCATATGTAAAAAAGAGAATTAATATTGAAAATTAAACCTCAATTTCAATGCCATCTTAATGTCATTAATATATTAACATTAATAAAAGTAAATGTAGCAGAACTCTGATGTCTTCTGTTTTAAACCACATGATGAAATGCATCTGCAATTGTAAGAATAAGAAAATATTGTCACAAAATAGAAGATCATATTAATCAGAAAGTTCTTAAAACACATGGATTAATGGATGCTCACTCATTTCTACATTCATCAAGTTGGGTTTTTTTTTTTTTAACTTATTTGATTTCATTTAAATTTAAAAAGATTTGTACCTGGTGTATTTTTAAAACTTTAATTTGTTGAAAATGTGTTTAATTAAAGGAATTTATATTTCAACAAGCATATCTATGAAAATTATCCAATCCTCCAATAATAATGCATACCATAAAACAATGCACTACATCTATATATTATAATAATTTATATCACATCATTCCCCTTCGTGGATCACATCCTTGTTTTGGCAAAAGGGCTTGTATAACTCAATGAAGCTCTAAGTCATGCCCTATAGGATCACCCAAGAAGGATGGGTAAGAGTGAAGAGTTCTGACAAAATGTGGTCCACTGGAGAAGGAAAAGGAAATGCAAGAAGGCAAAGTGGTTGTCTGAGGAAGCTTTACAAATAGCTGAGGAACGATGACAAGCAAAAGGCAAGGGAGAAAGGGAAAGATATATCCAACTGAATGCTGTTCTAGAAAATAGTAAGGAAAGATAAGAGGCCTTCTTAAATGAATAGTGCAAAGTAACAGAGGAAAACAATTGCATGGGAAAGACTAGAGATACCTTCAAGAAAACTGGAAATAAGAGAACATTTCATGTCAGGATGGTCATGATAAAGGGCAGAAATGGTAAGGACCTAACAGAAGCAGAAAAGATTAATAAGAGGTAGCAAGTATACACAGAACTATATAAGAAAGGTCTTAAGTGTCCAGATAACCACGATAGTTTGGTCACTCACCTATGCCAGCCATCCTGGAGTGTGAAGAAAAGTGGCCTTAGGAACCATTACTATGAACAAAGTTAGTCGAGATGATGGAATTCCAGTTGAGCTATTTAAACTCCTAAACGATGATGCCATTAAATATGCATCAATATGTCATATGTCTTATGTCACTGCACTCAATATGTCATCATATTTGGAAAATTCTAACAGTGACCACAGGACTGGAAAAGGTCAGTTTTCATTCTAATCCCAAAGAAGGGCAATGCCAAAGAAAGTTCAAACTACCTCACAATTGGGCTCATTTCACAGGCTAGCAAGTTCATGCTCAAAATCCTTCAAGCTAGGTTTCAACAGTACCTAAACCAAGAACTTCTAGATGTACAATCTCGGTTTTAAAGAGGCAGAACAACCAGAGATCAAATTGCCTTCATTCATTGGATCGTGCAGAAAGAAAGGAAATTCCAGAAAAAAATCTGCTTCTGCTTCATGGACTATGCCAAAGCCTTTGATTGTGTGAATCATAACAAGCTGGAAAATTCTTAATGAGAATGGGAGTACCAGAGTACCTTACCTATCTCCTAAGTAACCCGTATTTGTGTCAAGAGGCAACAGTTAGAATCAAACATAGAACAACTGACTGGTTCAAAGTTGGGAAGTGAGTATGTCAAGGCTGTATATTGTCACACTGTTTATTTAGCTTACATGTAGATTACATCATGCAAAATACCAGTCTGGATAAATCACAAGCTGGAATCAATATTGCCCAGAGAAATATCAACAACCTCAGATATGCAGATTATATTACTCTAATGGCAGATAGTGATGAGGAACTAAATAGCCTCTTACTGAGGGTGAAAGAGGAGAGAAAAAGCTAGCTTGAAACTTAATATTAATTAAAAAAAAAAAAAAAAACTAAGCTCATGGCATCCAACCCCATCATTTCATGGCAGGTAGATGGAGAAAATGTGGAATCAGTGTCAGATTTTATTTTCATGGGCTCAAAAATCATTGTGAATGGTAACTGCTGCCATGAAATCAAAAGATGCTTGCTTTTTGGAAAGAAAGCTATGACAAATCTGATGTGAAGAATTAGCTTATTGTTAAAGACCCTGACACTGGGAAAGATTGAGTCAAAAGGAGAAGGTGGCTACAGAGGATGAGATGGTTAGATAGCATCACCAACTCAATGGACGTAAACTTGAGCAAACTCTGGCAAGCAGTGGAGGTCAGAGGACACCGATGTGCTATAGTCCATGGGATCACAGAGTTGGACCTGACTTAGCTACTTAAAAATAAAAACATTACATAATTGAAGACTTAAGATCATCACATGTATCACCACTACATGTTGGATGAGTGTGAACAGTAGAAAAATAAGACATTTGAAGCAGTCTTTGAAGTTATTTTTGTTTGTTTTCTACAATGAGAACTATGGATGGAGGAGCCTGGTAGGCTGCAGTCCATGAGGTCGCTAGGAGTCGGACACGACTGAGTGACTTCACTTTCACTTTTCACTTTCATGCATTGGAGAAGGAAATGGCAACCCACTCCAGTATTCTTGCCTGGAGAATCCCAGGGATGGGGGAGCCTGGTGGGCTGCCATCTATGGGGTCGCACAGAGTTGGACATGACTGAAGCGACTTAGCAGCAGCAGCATCAATGAGAGCTAGTACCTAGATAGAACAAATGGAGCTTGTTGAAGAGAAGAGTACTCACATTTGTTTCCAAGAGAGATGACTCAGTTACCACTGTGATAACAGAGAAGACTTAGAGAAACACACAGAGAGACAGACACTCATGACAGAGAACCCACTGAAAAGCAAGTCCATTATCCCACCCAGAAATAAGTACCACTCAGAATATTAGAAGTAAATGATGAGATTAGAGATGAACATTTTTTTGAATTAGTTTCTGATTGGACTTCCCATTTGGCTCAGCTGGTAAAGAATCTGTCTGCAATGCGGGAGACCTGGGTTCAGTCCATGGATTGCGAAGATCCCCTGAAGAAGGGAAAGGCTACCCACTTCAGTATTCTGGCCTGGAGAATTCCATGGACTGTATAATACATAGGGTTGTGATGAATCAGACACAACTGAGCAATTTTAAATTTCACTTCACTTTCAGTGCCTGATTAGATTTTGGAGATCAGAGAGTGGTCCTACACAGGCTAAATCTCTAATGTCTGCCCTGGTTACAAATTAATGACATACATTAAAATTAGGTAAAAGACCAAGTTTAATGAAGAATATAATTATTCCTATAGTTGATCCTAGGCTATGGATTGCCGGTGTGTCCTTGGGAATATGACTTGTACTTTCTATGACTTGGTTCTCAACCTTTTATAATAGCTTAGAAATTGCTATGTGACAACTTTGTCAAGATTATTAAGTTAGATGACACATGTAAAGCACTGGCTCCCAAACTGGTTCCGTTCAGTTCAGTTTCTCAGTCATGTCCGACTCTGTGTGACCCCATGGCCAAACTGGTTAGCACATTGGAATCACTGAAGATCACTGCTGCTGGAGACTGATTTAATCAGCATGGAGTGCAGTCTGGAGTCTGGACGTTTTCAACGATCTTTAGGTGACTCTAACTTGCAGACCAGCTAAGGAGACATGGTCCAGGTTATGGTGTATGGTAGGGAGGAAAGTGCTAACCACCATCAGGGTGGGAGACTTCAAAGTGCACTGTGAGGCACAGGAAATGGTGACAACCATCTCCCAAGGAGGGCCTAGGAGCAGATGTCAGTGAATACACCTGAAGAGTAAAAAGGGGGAGTGGGAAGACAAGCAGAGTTATATACATCCAAAGAAGGCATGTATAACCCACAGTGATAAGCGTAGCAGGTACTGTGACTTGGGGACTGTGTAAATGAACCCGGTGGATCTGGAAACTAGTAAGATTCTGGTGACACCAGTCAAGAGTATTTTCAACAAAGTGGAGAAAACCATAACTAGATTTCATCTGAGTCAGGAATGACCAGGGAGTGTGGAATTAAGGATAGAAAACTTTCAAGAAGTCAGGAAAGTAGAGAAAAGAACACTATAGTGTTGATTCAGCCAGAAACACTATGTTCTAAATAGGTGATACCAATCTTGAGTTGAATTGGAGATCTGAGTTGATGAGAGGTACAGGTTTAATATTTCAGGGTAAGAACATATGATGTCAGAGATAATGAGTCAGGTTCAAGAGATAGGCAGGGTTCTGTCTGGGAGACACTTGATGAAGGAATGGGATGAGAAATTAGATTTGATGTGAGCACAATGTAATTCTAAAGCAGGAAGAATTGCTACAGATTCAGAAATCTTATTTTACACATTAAGAAAACAGTTATAACAAATCAGGCTCAGGGAGTTATAACAACTTACCTGTGATTGTTCTATGGCATAAATAGAATTTCTAAAGTATGGTGACATGATTTACTACCCACACAAGGGATACTTTCAAAAAGTATTAAAAGTGTAAAACTAGGACAACAGTTATAATTCTGAACTATACTGGCAAACCTGGATATATGCACGAAGTGTTAAGAGGCCCAGTGAAGGCAAAAATTTGTCTATATTTCCATTTTATAGATGGGCTTTTGTGTCATCACAGTAGTTTAGAATATTATGGTCTTAGATATATTGTGATTGAAGGGGGCACTGGGCCTTTCAGGATCTCCCAATGTAGGAGAGCATTCTCTATACATTAGATTCGCAGTAAGTTCCCTAATAGTTTCTCTATTCATCAGCTCTATAATCTATTGAAAACTTTTAAGAGCTCTACCAGTATTCTTTATTGTTCACTCTTAAAGCTCATTTACTACAAGAGCCAACTGCCTACTATTCATAGCAGAAAGCATAACCTACATCCCCACCTGTTCAGTTTAGTTCAATTCAATTCAGTCACTCAGTCCTGTCTGACTCTTTGTGACCCCATGGACTGCAGCAAGCCAGGCCTCTCTGTCCGTCACCAACTCTCAGAGTTTACTCAAACTCATGTGCATTGAGTTGGTGATGACATCCAACCATCTCATCCTCTGTTGTCCCTTTCTTCTCCCACCTTCAATCTTTCCAGCATCAGGGTCTTTTCAAATGAGTCAGTTCTTAAAATCAGGTGGCCAAAGAATTGGAGTTTCAGCATCAGTCCTTTCAATGAATATTCAGGACAGATTTCCATTAGGATGGACTGGTTGGATCTCATTGCTGTCCAAGGGACTCTCAAGAATCTTCTCCAACACCAGAGTCCAAAAGCTTCAATTCTTCAGCGCTCAGCTTTCTTTAGAGTCCAACTCTCACATCCATACATGACTCCTGGAAAAACTATAGCTTTGGCTAGACATAACTTTTATGGCAAAGTAATGTCTCTGCTTTTTAATATGCTATCTAGATTGGTCATAACTTTCCTTCCAAGAGTAAGTGTCTTTTAATTTCATGTCTGCAGTCACTATGGAAATATAGACTAACTTTTGATTAATTTTTTATTTTGGAGCCTAAAAATATAAAGTGTGTCACTATTTCCATTGTTTCCTGATCTATTTGCCACGAAGTGATGGGACCAGATGCCATGATCTTAGTTTTCTGAATGTTGAGCTTTAAGCCAGCTTTTTCACTCTCCTCTTTCACATTCATCAAGAGGCTCTGTAGTTCTTCTTTCCTTTCTACCATAAGGGTGGTGTCATCTGCATATCTGGGGTTACTGATATTTTCCTGGCAATCTTGATTCCAGCTTGTGCTTCATCCAGCTCAGCATTTCTCATGGTGTATTCTGCATATAAGTTAAAAAAGCAGGGTGACAATATACAGCCTTGATGTACTCCTTTACCTATTTGGAACCA